>JAGFNQ010006278.1:26163-48864 GCA_024364735.1 Boesenbergia rotunda | reverse complement strand
CTTCCCGATCGAGGGCATCCCAGGGAGCGTGGGGCGCCACGCGCCGCCTGAGAGCCTTGCCGAGGGTAATGCAGCAACGACTTTGTTTTTAGAAGACCATCATGGAAAGGCGCACTAAATGAACAAGATATATCGAGAAGTCCCCATATTTAGACACGCGGCGAGTGCATATGTGTATATACGTAAAAGATACCCAGATTTCCAAATACACGGCACACGAGTAAGTCATATCCAGAAGGCCAGACCATAGAGATGCATAGAATATATAAGGTACACCCAAAAGGCCAGACATCAGACTCGCGGACAATGTAGCATACATATTTTCCCCTACCCGCCTTGCCAGAGAAAGAACAGATCAGGTGATTCTCAGGGAACGTTGAACGCCAAAACCCATATGAATCTCCCATTTCCACTTCCGATCAGGCTGTTGGTGTCCCTCCTTCTAGCGCCAAATTTGATCCTGTCGCGAAGTGGGGTGGCAGTCCCACGGGCCAGACGGGCCTCCCCGGAGCCACGAGCCGATGAGGTGGCCGATTGTCGGCCGCGCCTCACCCCATCCCTACAACACAGAGACCGTCAGTGGACCCGCCGGGGGAATCCCCGGTCAGGCACTCCGATGGTCAAGTCAGTCTCCGAGGGCAGATGAGCGGAAACTGAATTGAAATGAGGCAAGGGATGCGAGAACTCGCACGCGCGTACCTGCGGTAGGGGGAGTGCCGAGCTTTTATAACCGGGGGGAGCTGACAACCCTTGTCCGCACAGGTGGGACCGGGGTGTGATGATTGTCAGCCCGCATGGAGCACAGAGGAGAGGCGCGACATGGCGCGGGGTGCTCCAGCAGTGCGTAAGTAGTGGGTGCGCAGTACGAGGGTACTGGAAGCGCAGTACGAGAGTACTGGATGCGCGGTATGGTCGCGTGGAGATGTCAGAGGTAGGTGAGGCGTGAGGAACCCCGTTAATAGGGTCGTACCCCGGAAGTAAGGATGTGAGGGGGTGCGCGGGCGGGACGGCCCGTGCCCCGAGCGCCGACTGGCAGGTCCGTGTGCCGGGGATCGAGTCGGGTAAAGATCAGGGGGCGTGGGTCGCCACACGTTCGACTGGTAGGGAGAGAAAAGGGAGCGCAGGGTACGCCCTGGGTCGGGGGTTATCACCCGACCTGACCTTGCCGAGGGTGTTAAACTCTGCTCCGGGTCGAGGGTGAACTAATATGAGTGACTAGGCCTTTTACAGAGTCGGCTGGCTGGGAGGCGGCCCAGCCACCCTTTCAAATGATCTGATGGACCCGTCCCCCCCCCCCCCCCTCTTTCCCTATGGAAGGTTCTCCGGGCACGGGGCCCTATTCGCTGATAGGGGCGGTTGACCTATCTACCAGGCCCTCGTGGTGCCAGGCTGGCCTACGGGTCCGGCCTATGCTCCTACCCGTAGGCAAGGCCGAGATCAGACATAAAGAAAAACCGAGAAACTAAGATGGGAGAATATGTTTGGAGCTCAACACTTTAGCTATAATAAATATGGTCGAATAAAAGTCATTATTATTTTTACTAGCTAACCTTGAAACACAACAATTGATTGGTCGTTTCATTGACAATTATGGATTTGCATTAAAATGCATTAATGCGTGTGTTACACTTGAGCATGAAATAAATGAATGATTCGGATTTTGCCTTAATCGATCGGGCATTTGGTATGTAGGTCGTGCTCAGACATGAGTCATCTTTGTTTCGATACAATTCAAAATTTGTATTTGCACCCTACACTAGCATAGGTGAAAGAGAGACTTTTCTCATGCATATATTCTCAACTTCAATTCTTGTAATAAATTATAAATCAACCATAATACCATGAAACTCACAAATGTGAGATTAGCCTTCGGGGCTATAGTGCAGCGGAAGGATGACTAGTCGTTAATCCAAGCATTTATGGTTTGATCTTTAACTACGGTGTATTTTGCTGGAATTTTTCTTCGAAATGAGGTACAAGCCCTGGGACGCTGGACGTCTAGATCGTCCACTGAAAGCGCTTCCCAATTAATCCTGGTGATCGATGAGAAATTTTCATGAAACCGGGCTGATCACCCCAGATTCATCTGTATAATATTTTTTTCGCAAATGTGAGATTTGTAACAACCCTCTCTTCTTAACATTAATCTTAGATGGAGGTCACATTTACTTTTCTGCTCAACCGGGACCAGTCGACTGCCTCCTTGAGCAGTCGACTGGTGCCAGTGGACTCCCAGGTCATTCACTCGACCAATCTTTCTGTTCGAAAACTGGCCGGGGAGCAGTCGACTGGTAGGACTACCAATCGACTGACGCAGTCGACTCAGCCTGGGAATCACTCGACCAATGCTTCTGTTCCCTCAAATTCTTGAGGGCAGTCGACTGCTACCTTGAGCAGTCGACTTATGCGTATGGAATTCCAGTTTCCAGATTTCAGAAACATTGATCAACTCAAAGATACATATCTACTTCGACTACAATAAGATTATAGACTCACAAACATAATAACCATAATCATACTCCATTTAGCATGCATTTCAAACTTCAAATCTCTTGTAGAAATAAACACAACTATCATGACACATAATATTTACGGAATTAAACTACTATCACGAAACTCGAATAAACTCATAAAGTTTTACTGCTTAGAACACTAAACACAACTCATCCCAAGGGATCTCACTCAACGGTTCTGTCGCCACTGACACAAAACATCCTTACTTTAGCCTCCTTGTCTTGCAACCTTTCCTTACCTTTATCTGCAGTAAAAGGATGCAAACTATAAGTAAATTGCTTGGTAAGTAGATACCTACTCTCACAAAACATGCAATCGATATTAAACATACGTTTGGTCAAAAGAATGCTTGCTTTTAAATATATGTACTAAAAATGATATACTAACATGAATATGCTCATGAATTCACTTGTAACAAATGCTTGCATTTGAAAACTTTGATTGAAATGAAAAATGCTTGTCATGCTTGAAATAATTTCTTGATTTTGAAAACTTGTATACTCTTATACATCTTATATTTCAAAATAATAAACATCCTTTCTTGGGCCCGGCATAGTACCAATGTGTGCATCCCTAATAAGTTTCGGGGTAGCTAACCACCGAACCCTACTAAAGTATCTACTAGGCTTGCCTAGATCATGTGGGTCTTAGCCCGGTACATGTCAAAAAGATCTTGATCTTTCAAAGTAATATACTTAAACTTGTACTCATCAAGAATAAAATGATATATTCTTTGCACTTAAAAAGTAATGTTTCCAAAACTTGTTTTAGGACACAACAAGACCTTGGTCTTGAACTTATCTCATCTCTTAGTCCTAGAACTTGTTCTAGGGCTTAGTAAGACCTCGGTCTTACTTAGAACTTTTATCGAGCACCTTGAGTGCCCTAATCCCAAAACATATTTTGGGGTAAATCAAGACCTTGGTCTTGCTAAACTAAGATCACAAACACCAAAAAGACTTATAATCATGTTTAGAAATCATTCGAGAACTACTTTTACTGCAGGTGAGTGATCTACTTACATCTTTATGCTTCTAAACTTACTACACCGACGTAGGATCTAGCATGGTACTCCTCGTCCATTTCCCTCGCGCGATCCGGAACTTGGGCGCAAGAAAAGAAGAAAACCCTAGGTTTCCTCTTCTTGTTTTCACAGGGAAGAAGAAAGAATGAGAAAACCCTTGGTTTTCTCTTCTTTCTATTCCTTTATATACTAACTGGAAGTTAAAGCATCCTCTATAAAGGGCGATTACTAACACTTATCTAATATTGCTTCTATATTCCAATGTGATGTTTTACCACCACTTAATGGAAACTTAAACCTAAGTTAATAGGGAGGTCTTTGATTCGAGCCTTGGCTCTGACCCCCTTTTTAAGAAATTTTTATATTTCTTTATTTTGAAAAATTCTGGAAAAATGCTAAAAAATTCCAGGTGTTATAATCCTCTCTACCTTATAAAAAGTTCATTCATAAACTTAGAATAACTCCTGATACTTTTGCCTCATGCTATCTTCTGTTTCCCAAGTTGCCTCTTCGTACTTCTGGTTTAGCCATAGAACCTTCACTAAGGGTACCTCTTTATTTCTCAGTTTCTTGACTGCTCGATCTATTATCTGAATAGGTCGACTTTTATAACTGAGATCTTCTTGAACTTGTACCGTTTGTTGCTCAATCACTTGGTTGGCATCAGGAATATGTTTCTTCAACATTGAGACATGGAACACATTATGAATAGCTGACATCTCTGGAGGTAGCTCTAACTCATAAGCTACTTTGTCAACTCTTTTCGTTACTAGGTATGGTCCTATGTAACGAGGACTTAGCTTGTCTTTCTTCTTAAATCTCATTACACCTTCCATGGGAGCTACTTTGAGAAAAACTATATCCCTAACCTCGAACTCCAGCGGTCTACGTCGCACATCGACATAACTTTTTTGCCTACTCTGAGCAGTTTCTATTCTTTGGTGGATACTCTTTATAACTTCTGTGGTATCATTAATAAGGTCAGTCTGATACCTCATTTCCTTCTTTTCACTATGTTCGTACTAACAAATAGGAGATCTACACTTTCTACCATAAAGACCTTCATAAGGCGTCATACTAATAGTAGTTTAGTAACTGTTATTGTAGGCGAATTCAGCTAAATATAAATACTTGCACCAACTGCCCTTGAAATCTAATGCACAAGATCTAAGCATATCTTCTAAAACTTGATTTACTCTTTCTGTCTGCCCATCAGTCTAGGGATGGAAAGTTATGCTAAACTTTAATTTAGTGTCAAGTGTTGTCTGTACACACTCCCAAAAATGCGAAGTGAAACGACCGTTTCTATCGGAGATAATGGTCTTCAGAACTCCGTGCAGTTGGATCACTTCCTGTACATACATCTGAGCTAGTCTTTCTATTGAGTAAGACACTTTGATTGCCAAGAAGTGGGCAGACTTGGTCAATTTATCTACAATTACCCAGATAGCATCATACCCATTTGTTGTCTTTGGTAGACCAACAATGAAGTCCATTGTTATATCTTCCCATTTTCACTCTGGAATCTGTATGGGTTGTAGGACTCCTCTTGGCCTCTGGTGTTCTGCTTTAACTCTTTGACATGTCAGACAGGTACTGACATACTTAGCTACATCTCTTTTCATTCCAGACCACCAAAACCTTCTTTTCAAATCCTGGTATATTTTGGTATAACCAGGGTGCATAGAATAGGGAGTTATATGAGCTTCTTCAAAAATCTTCTTTCTCAACTCTTCACTGCTGGGGACACATAAACGATCACCATAATAGAGTATCCCACTATCCGATACTCTGAATTCCTTACTTTCTCCTTGTTACATCTCTTGCCTGATCTTTTGAATATCATAATCTTGATCTTGCTTTTCCTGTATATCCTCAAGTAGAGTTGACTCTAGTGTCAATACTGAGAGTTGCCCATCTATAATCTCGACTCCATAATCTGCTATCTCCTTCTGTAGTGGTGGTGACAGTGATGGCAGGGACATCAAAGTTGCGCAAGTCTTTATACTTAACGCATCAGCCACTTTATTCGTTTTACCTGGGTGGTAGAGTATTTCACAGTCATAATCTTTAACTAACTCCAGCCAACTTCGTTGTCTCATATTCAGGTCCTTCTGAGTGAAGAAATATCTCAGACTCTGGTGATCTATGTAAATCTTGCACTGGACTCCGTACAGATAATGTCTCCACATTTTGAGAGCGAAGACTACTGAGGCTAACTCAAGATCATGAGTAGGGTAATTCTTTTCATGATCCTTGAGTTGCCTGGAAGCATAAGCAATGACCTTGCCTTCCTGCATGAGTACAGCTCCAAGTCCCTGCTTTGATGCATCACTGTATATATCAAAGATTCTGTCACTTTCGGGAATTATAAGAATGGGAGTACTTGTCAATCTTTTCTTCAACTCAATAAAACTCTGCTCACAATCTTCAGTCCACTTATACTTCTTATTCTTTCTGGTAAGGGTTGTTAGTGGAGAAACTATTTTGAAAAGTCCTCCACGAATCTTCTGTAATACCCTGCTAAACCCAGAAAGTTTCTGATCTCACTAGCATTCTTTGGTCGACCCCAGTTACTAACTGCTTCAATCATTGCTGGGTCTACCATGATACCTTCCTTGGAATTGATGTGGCCTAGGAAAGCCACTTGGTCAAGTCAGAAGTCACACTTTATAAACTTGGCATATAACTTCTGCTGTTGTAGGGTCTTCAACACTACTCTCAGATGTTCGTCATGTTCTTCCTGAGACTTTGAATAAACTAGGATATCATTAATGAAGACTATGACGAACTTATCAAGGAACTCCTTGAATACTCGATTCATTAGATCCATGAATGTTGCAGGGGCATTTGTCACTTCAAAGGGCATGACTACAAATTCGTAGTGTCCATACCGTGTTCGGAAAGCAGTTCTCAGCACATCACTCTTCTTGACTCTGAGTTGATGGTAACCTAACCACAAATCTATCTTGGAGAACACGGTTGCCCCCTTCAACTAATCAAATAAATCATCTATTCTTGGCAAAGGATATCTGTTTTTGATAATCACCTTGTTCAGGGCTTGATAATCTATGCACATTTGCATAGATCCATCTTTCTTCTTGATGAACAATATGGGATCTCCCCAGGGTGAATGACTAGGGCAGATGAAACCCTTGTCGAGCAGCTCTTGTAGTTGTTCTTGCAACTCCTTCAGTTTTACTGGCATCATACGATAAGGTGCCTTTGAAATCGGGTTGGTACCGGGAGCCAACTCAATTTCAAACTCAATTTCTCTATTATGAGGGAGTCATGGTAACTCTTCAGGAAACGCCTTCTGGATAGTCGCAGATTACCCGCGCTTCTTCTTTCTTCAGTCCTTCTCTTTGCCTTGCATCTACTATATGTGCTAAATAACCAGAACATCCATTATCTAACATCTTGTGAGCTTGTAGGTTATAAAGAAACCTTTTTGTCTTTCTCTTTGGGTCTCCGACAAACTCGAACAGAAGTTCTGCTTCTGGCGTGAACTTTACTCTCCTTTTGCGACATTCAATAGAGACGTTGTACTTGCTCAAGAAATTCATCCCTAAAATAATATCGTAATCCTTCATATCAAGGACTACTAGATCACGATAGAATTCTCGGTTGGAAATTTGAATTGACACAGCTCTTAGCCACTGAGTAGATGCCATGACCTCTCCCGAAGGTAGAGTCATTAATAAATCATTCAGCACTCCTGGTGGAATCCCTAGCTTCTTGGACAATGATATAGACACAAAAGAATGTATTGCACCAATATTGAATAACACACTATCATAACGAGATAAGATGCGTATTCGACCTGTGACCACGGTAGGAGAATTTGCCACTTCTTCCTTGGTGATGGCGAAAATCCTGGCATTGGTCGGGATTGGTGTGGCTTCCACTCTCCCTTGACTGATGTAGGGTCCTTCCAGTGTTGGCTGCATCTGGTGCAACTGTGCAGACTTTCCCCCATAGTGAATAAGCTGTGGTGGAGGCGGATTTACTTTGGTAGGGCAAGCCTTGGCCATATGCCATTCTATTCCACAGATGTAGCACTCACTCATGTTTTGGCGACATTCTCCTGGGTGCGTCATCCCACACTTTGGACATTGAGGATATTTGGGGTACTTGCTTGATGAGCTCCCTTTGTTGCTTCCAGAAATCTTCTGATCCCCCTGGTTCCTTTTATTTGGGTTCCCCTTCCAGTTCTGCGGGTTCCCTTAGGATTTCTGGACTGCTATTTGCTTCTATTGTATCCTGGTGGCCTTTATACTATTTAAGTAGTACTCAGTGATCAAAACACTACTTATCAGTTCTTTTGAGGTCTGCGGCCTATTAACACCGTTGGCCACATTTAAAGTTATCTCAGGTCATAACATCTTGAGCATTAGCCTGACTCTTTCTTTTTTAGTGCCAACTAGCTCTGGGCATAGACGAGCTAGCCGGTTGAACTTCTTCACTGCTTCATCCACGGATAGTTTTCCTTGTCTGAACTCCGTGAATTCATCATAATGCTTATTGGTTACTCGCATGTGAAAGTACTCTTCAATGAATTTGGTCTCGAAGTCGACCCATGTTGTCTGGTTGACATTCCTCTTGGCCTTGACTCTCTCCCACCACATTCTAGCATCTCCGATAAGGCAGAAAGAGACGCATTTTATCTTCTCTACCTCAGGCCAGTCCAGTAGTTCTACTATGCTTTCCAAAGTTTTGAACCATGTTTGAGCATCCCAGGGTTCGCTTGTGCCTGAGAAGTTCTTTGGTTTCAGCTTCTGCCACTGGATGAGGTATGCTTTTTGCCTTACCCCAATTGTCGGGACTACAGATGTAACCGATGGATCTTCGGTCACAACTGATGTCGCTACATTCGCCACCAGCGGGGTAACAGGAGCGGCCTACTGGTTAGCCATTAGGGTGGCAATAACTTGCTGCTGTTCTGCTACTTATCTTTGTAACTGAGCCACCACCTCTAAAAGATTTGGTGGTGGTACTAATTCTGTTGTCTCTTGCCCTCTAGGAGTTCGCTCCTCATTTTGGGCCTTCCTGAGACGTCCCCTTGTCATTCTCTTACTATATAATGAGAACAAGGGCATTACTTCAATCACTATCATCATACTCATAATAGCATATACTGATCATGCACATAATAGCATATGTTAAGACTAACAGTCGAATAAAGACATGTATAAAAAAATTAAACATATGCACTTTCTTACTTGGTAGGAGGCATGATTGATGCTTGATGTCAGTGTAGCGGAAGGGCGGAAACTTGCTTGATATCAAACCTGTAACGACCCTCTCTTCTTAACTTTAACCTTAGAGGGAGGTCACACTTACTTTTCTGCTCAATTGGGACCAGTCGACTACCTCCTTGAGCAGTCGACTGGTGCCAGTCGACTCCCAGGCCAATTCACTCGACCAATCTTTCTATTCGAAATCTGGCCGAGGAGCAGTCGACTGGTGGGACTACCAGTCGACTGGTGGGACTACCAGTCGACTGATGCAGTCGACTCAACCTGGGAATCACTCGACCAATATTTCTGTTCCATCGAATTCTTGAAGGCAGTCGACTGCTACCTTGAGCAGTCGACTGATACATCTGGATTTCTAGTTTCCAGATTTCAGAAACATTGATCAACTCATATCTATTTCGACTACAATAAGATTATAGACTCACAAACATAATAACCATAATCATACTCCATTTAGCATGCATTTCAAACTTCAAATCTCTTGCAGAAATAAACACTACTATCATGACACATAATCTTTGTGGAATTAAACTACTATCAAGAAACTCGAATAAACTCATAAAGTTTTACTGCTTAGAACACTAAGCACAACTCATCCCAAGGGATTTCACTCCACAGTTTCGCCGCCACCGACACAAAACATCCTTCCTTTAGCCTCCTTGCATTACATCCTTTCTTTACCTTTATCTACAGTAAAAGGATGCAAACTATAAGTAAATTGCTTAGTAAGTAGATACCTACTC
The DNA here is from genome assembly GCA_024364735.1 of Boesenbergia rotunda. Taxonomy (NCBI): domain Eukaryota; kingdom Viridiplantae; phylum Streptophyta; class Magnoliopsida; order Zingiberales; family Zingiberaceae; genus Boesenbergia; species Boesenbergia rotunda. The sequence goes on along the minus strand of JAGFNQ010006278.1, from coordinate 39,325 downwards.
TCACAAAACATGCAATCGATATTAAACATGCTCTTGGTCAAAAGAATGCTTACTTTTAAACATATGTACTGAAAATGATATACTAACATGAATATGCTCATGAATTCACTTGTAACAAATGTTAGCATTTGAAAACTTTGCTTGAAATAAAAAATGTTTATCATGCTTGAAATAATTTTTTGCTTTTGAAAACTTTGAAAACTTGTATACTCTTATACTTCAAAATAAAAAACATTCTTTCTTGGGCCCGACATAGTACCAATGCATGCATCCCTAATATGTTTCGGGGTAGCTAACCACCGAACCCTACTAGAGCGTCTATTAGGCTTGCCTAGATCATGTGGGCCTTGGCCCAGTACATGCCAAAAAGACCTTGGTCTTTCAAAGTAATATACTTAAACTTGTACTCATCAAAAATAAAATGATATATTCTTTGCACTTAAAAAGTAATGTTCCCAAAACTTGTTTTAGGATACAACAAGACCTTGGTCTTGAACTTATCTCATCTCTTAGTCCTAGAACTCGTTCTAGGGCTTAGCAAGACCTCGGTCTTACTTGGAACTTTTATCGAGCATCTTGCGCGTCCTAATCCCAAAACTTATTTTGAGGTAAATCAAGACCTTAGTCTTACTATACAAAGACCACAAACACCAAAAAGACTTAAAATCATATTTAGAAATCATTCGAGAACTACTTTTACTGTAGATGAGTGATCTACTTACATCTTTACGCTTCTAAACTTATTACACTAACGTAGGATCTAGTGTGGTACTCCTCGTCCACTTCCCTCGCGCGATCCGGACCTTAGGTGCAAGAAAAGAAGAAAACCCTAAGTTTCCTCTTTTTGTTTTTGTAGGGAAAAAGAAAAAATGAGAAAACTCTTGATTTTCTCTTCTTCTTCCATAAAGGATGCTTACTATCACTTATCTAATATTAGTTCTATATTTTAATGTGATGCTTTACTACTACTTAATGGAAAATTTAAATCTAACCTAATTGAGAGGTCTTTAGTTTGAGCCTTGGCTCCTACCTTTGTTTTTTAAGAAATTTTTATATTTCTTTTATTTTGAAAAAATTCTGAAAAATTTCGAGTGTTACAAAATTAAACTCCCAATGAATAAAAATTTCTTTTATTCATATTTTTAACATATAATATTCTAACATAGTTGTTACCATGTTTTTCATTATTTTATTGTATTATAGCTATAACAATATATAACACCCAATGCAATACTGTTATAGTGTTATAATAGTTATTTAATAATTTTTATAGTGGTATTAAAATGATTTTAATTAATTTAAAATAATTTTGATAACATAGTAAAAAAGTATTCAATATAATAGTATTTAAAAAATAAAATTTAGACTTCAAAATTTAATATTTAATTATAAATGTGTAGTTGCTCCGAGGTATATATAATACTTACTCAGTAATTATTATAATATAATAAATTATCTATTCATTTTAATCAAAATAATTAATAAATAATGAATAATAAATTCTAAATTTTAAAAATATTATAATAACTATTGATAAGTACTATCCCAACGTTGAAATAAAACATATACTGGGACATATTTTCACCCTTTTTTTACAATTGTATTAATTAGGATATACGTTTACATTTTTTTAATTTTAATTTTTATTTGAAAAAAAAAAAATCATCCACATTATCGGCAGAAGACATGCAGTTTTATTTTTCGACGGCGATAACATAACGAACAGCCTGTCAATTTCTCCGATCTTCTTCTCCGTCCATTCTCCTCGCACCACGTTCCATCTCAAATCATCGACGGGGGGACCGTGAAGTCTGCAAGCAGTAAACACACGACTCAAAACGTCGGTCGAATTAAACCGAGAAAGTGATCGCCTATATATACCTCCGCACTTGCTTCCTCCGGGAACATTCTTCCCGCACTTCCTGGCGACGAAGAACGCCTTCTCCAAGCTGATCGTCTTCTCGATCCCCGGTTGGAGATTATCGCACAGGCACGGCACGTTGGACTGCTCGACTAGGGCGCAGCACGCCGCGGAGGGGTTCGCCTTGGGGCCCGGGATCTTCACGTACTCCCTGCACGCGTCGGTGAGTTTCTCGACGATCACTCCGCAGATCCTGGTCTGAGCACTCGTCGGCGAGGCGGCGGAGAGTAGCATTACTGCCATCGACCAGACGAACAGGGGCGTCCCGCGCTGCATCACCATCGAATTCCGAGAGCTTGTCGTCTTCTTGTTTTGAGTCGAACTGTGATGAGCTTCTGTGCGGGATATATACGGATGGTCTCACCTATAATTTAGAAAAAAAATTTATAAAATTTATCATAATTAAAAATTAAACTATAAAATATTTAAAAAATAATTAATCATCCTTCCATTATAGAAACGTCAAAATTGAGGAACAATCTTTCACATTTGGACATCTAAGCTAAGGAAAGTGAATCAAGTCCCCGCGGGCATGACGCAATTGGTAATGACTCATTTGGGTGATCTTTCACTTCCCGGATTCGATTCCTCTCTGGTAGAGCGTGCAGTATGCTGATGGAAAAAATCACCACAGGCTGCTGCGTGGTCGGGCCATCGGATACCGATATCATCAATGGTAAAGTCGCCAGCCACTGTCTCCGTCGCGCAATTTACCCTCGTTGATCGGTGGGGACTCTCGTTAAAGACTGTGCCGGTCAACCAAGTGGATTAGTCAGATACAAACCTAGATACCCTTTGTAAATAAAAAAAATAAAAAATAAGGAAAGTGAATCAATTATTCGATGGATTACTAGACAGGTATTAAAGGATAAAATCATTTTTTTCCTTTTTCTTTTCTAATTATTTTGCATCGAGTTTGTAATTTCCTTATCAATGAAAAAATATTCAATAATTTAATAAAATACGAAATAAATCAAAATGGAAACTAAAGGAATAATTAAATTGACTCGAACTTATATCAAAGTTATTCTCTACTTCCAAATAAAACAATTGTCAATTCTAAATTTACCTTAAATGATGGAAAGCTAAAAATGGAAATAACTTAAGGCTATGAAGCCGGAGGGTTTCGTTCTATAACTTCTTGAGAACTCATTAAGAATATAGAGGTTAAAGTTAAAAGGATAAATAAAGTATTTATATAGGTTGATTGAAGATGTCAAATTACTGTAGGTTCATTAGTATTGTTTCGTTGTTCTAGGTCAAAATATTTTCCCTCGTAATTTATTTATCTGTATCTAATCGAAAACCGACGATATCTATCTAACTGGGATGAATGTTATTACTTTGTTTTTGCTCCAATTAGATATTGTTACGGCTAAATTTAGGACGCCAAAGAGATTTAGTAAAATGCTTTCGATGTTTAAATCATTTTTTGATCCTAAGAGCTTGGGCAAAGTCACATTCATGTCTACCCGTGTTATAGCCCAGAGGCCTAATGACAATGAGATGGAAAAAGCTCGGTTTTACTGTGGGAGGAAAGGAAAAAACTAAGAGAAAAAGGAGGTAGTCCGAGATCACGGCGTCGACGCTCATAGCCCACAGCACGAGTAAATCATCCAGACCGGCTCCGTCGTTATTTGAAAGAAGAGAATCAGAGAATTAAAATAGAATTAGAAAACAGAAGAATAAGTCCTCTTGTCTTAGGTCACTGTCCATGATATATATTTCTTCCTTATTGATCTTGTCGGCCAGTGAGGAGGGTGACCGACTGATGACACGATTGAAAAGTTGACTGAAGATTGACAGTTGATCCTTTGCTGGGCGACTTGTGTTTCCTCCACGTTAATGTATTTGACCGCTTTCCACGGGATGTTGTCAAAGTACTTCGGCGGTTTTCTGATCAGCGAGCAAAAAAAATTCCCTGCTCTAGAGTCCCTGTGAGAAGACACCGATCATGGTGGTTGACGCATCCATCGTCACCTAAATAAATCTTTTTTATGTAGGCCTTTAGAGATGCCCTCGGATTTTGTTTTAGGACGAAGTGGTTGAGACTTGTTTTGTGATACCTCCTGTTGCTCGAGAAGTATTGAAGAAAAGCTTTCAGAAATCTCCGAAACTCTGTATCGACTCAGTTGGGAGTCGGTCAAACCACTGCCGGGCTAGGTCGACAAGGTGGTCAGGAACGAGCGACATTTGAGGCCATCCGTGTACTAGTGCAATAGGGATGACATTCTCAAACTTCATCAAATGCTCTTCAGGTCGGTAACCCCCAGCCCCCCCCCCTCTCCTCCACACGTTCTCCAGGATGGAAAAAAGTTGGAAATGCTTGGGCACAGGCTCTCAGAGGATGCGGTTGGAGAAAGGGAGGCCTGACCTGTCGAACAACGTCCAGTCGGTAGACGCCTTTCCCTTGTTAGGATTACGGGGTACCAGTCGACTAGATAAGGAGATCTCCATGCTGTCTGACTGGTTTCATCTTCTCCCGGTCGAAACAAGGCTATGGGGAAGTATGTGTTCTCGCCCGGGTGGGTGACGACCTCCGCTTTGACTGGGACAACGGCTGCCGAGGTTGCGAGTAAATTGGTGGTCGGGCAGTCGCTCGGTTGTTGTTGCTAAGCCAACTTCTGGACTTTAGCAGTGACCAGTAGCTCAAAGTCTTCTTGTGAAATGATGGCGGTCATCTTGTTAAAATCGCCCATCTTTGTACTTCCAATCAGGCGAATTTCCTATAGACAACGTCATATTTGATCTTGTCAGCAAGTGAGGAGGGTGACCAATCCATGATGTGGTTAAGAAGTTGACTGAAGACTGATCGCTGCCCACCAGACAGATGCTCAGGGGAGTTAGCCGGACGCTCGGGAAAAGTAATGAACGCCCACGAACTGCAAAAAAAAAATGATCGTTAGAGGCTAGCTAGGGGGTCCCCAGTGCAGGCAGTCCATCAACAAAGTCAGAACTCCAGCCAAGAAAAACGAGAGTGGAAACAATGGAAGAACTGTAGAGCATACTTGCGCGTGAAGAATTATAGAGCATAGGCGAGGGTAGCAGACCAAAACTTGCCAAGACATCTTGTTAGACTTAAATGCTCAAATCTCGGGGCAGGATTTGCTGGCAAAGAAGGGGATGAGGTTATCACCCTACTGACTAGCTGTCGGTCGTACTTGTACAATCACCCACTTCTCTTAATTGCCTGACGTATTGGTTTGCGTGCATTGACTTATTGTCTCCTTGAAGTGGGCAACGAATCTGAAGAATCTATTTGTATGCCTTTATGCCTTTAAATCATATCCTCCGTACGTGATTCGCAAAGACTCACTGCCCACCCGTCGACATCCTTTTTGGTCCGCTGACTGGTTGATCGGGAAAATCGATCCTCCGAGGAGGGAATGGCGAGCCTCAAGGAACCATTGCCTCCGGGAAGTATATGCTCGGCAGTCTGGATGGTAGTCATCCGGCTGCCGGAGATGCAGCCACCTGGATGGTCAGACGACTTGGGGTCATTTGACTCAACTCGACCGACTGAACGATCACCCTACCACCTTTCGACTATCCAACGAGCTTGGCCAAGCTTGTCACTTGGCCGATCAACTGACCAAACGATCGACCGACCGACCTCCGGTAGAGCACTGGCTGACCCCCGTGGGCCGGCTAGCCAACTGTTCTACTACCGTAGTCGGGTGCGCTCTAGGACCCTTCGCTTGGCCCCTCGAATCCCCGTTAGCCACGCAAAAGGGATTGATCAACGAGGGTCAAACATTCGACCGGATGACTTATAACCATCAATGGTTTTCATAGCGATTATAAATGTTGTGTCATAATAATGGCGACAACTATTAAGTCATAACATATTATCCCTTTTCACTCCACATCCATTACATTTATATGCCAAAATATCGTTCGCCACCTTATGCTCTATGACTCAGATTTAGATTGCTAAACCTTCAGCCCCAAGCCCGGAAAACTAAAATCCGCAAGTATTCAGAATTAAACCCCCTCCCCCCATGTTTTGCCCCCAATCCGGGCTAACTAAAAAAAAATTGATGGTTTAGCAATGAAATTTTATGACGAAAATATTTCATTGTGAATCTATAATAAAATTAGCAACAAACTTAGAAACCGCCGTTAATCAATAATGAAATTAGCAATAAAAAAATCATAGCAAATTAGTAATAAAAATAATTTTATCGCAAAATTTGTTATAAAATTTTGCAATGAATCCTTAATTCATCACAAATTAGGTTGTAAGTGGATACGAAAATGCAAGTATAAAGCTGATGGATTGATTGACAAGTATAAGGCTAGACTTGTAGTCAAAGGGTTCAAGCAAAAGGAAGACCTTCACTACTTCGATACCTACTTACCTGTGACAAGAATTACGTCCATACGAGTGTTGATAGCCATCGCAACATTGTATGACCTTGAAATACATCAAATGGATGTTAAGACTGCGTTCTTAAATGATGAGTTGGAAGAAGAAATCTACATGGAGCAACCCGAGGGGTTTGTAGCTTCAGGAAAAGAGGAAAAGGTGTGTCGACTTGTTAAGGCTTTATATGAACTTAAACAAAAGCCTAATCAATGGCATGAAGAATTTGACAAAATAATGCTGTCAAATAAATTCAAAATAAATAAATGTGACAAAAGCATTTATGTCAAAAACACGCCTAAAGGTCATGTAATCGTGTGTCTATATGTAGATGATATGCTTATAATGGACAGTAATCATGAGATAATCATGAGTACAAAGAGAATGTTGACCAACAATTTCGATATGAAAAATATGGGTTGAGCAGATGTTATATTGTGAATTAAAATTCTCAAGACATCTGATGGGATTGTTCTGACACAATCCCACTATGTAGAATCGATATTGAAAAAGCTCAATACGTACGATATCTCTATAGTGAAAACATCTATGGATCGAAGTCAATACTTAGCGAAAAACCATGAAGTCAATACTTAGCGAAAAATCATGGTGAGCCTATATCGTAATTAGAATATTCTCAGATAATAGACAGCTTGATGTATCTCACAAACTGCACACGTCCGGATATTGCTTGTACGGTCAACAAGCTGAGTCATTTTACGAGTAATCCAAACAACACCCATTGGAAAGCACTGATGCGAGTTCTTAGATATTTGAAATATTCTATAAACTATGGATTACATTATGGAAGATATCCCACTTTCTTAGAGGGATATTGTGATGCTAATTGAATATTAGATACAAAAGACTCCAAATTCACTATTGGATATGTATTCACGATCGGTGGAGGAGCAGTATCTTGGAAGTCCACTAAGAAAACATGCATTGCTCGGTCAACTATAAAATCCGAGTTTATAGCACTAGACAAAGCAGTTGAGGAAGCTGAATGACTGCGGAACTTCTTAGAAGATATTTCGAGCTGATGAAACATGTGCCCACCGTACTTATACACTGTGATAGTCAATCGGTGATTGGAAGGGCACAGAGTATTATGTATAATGGTAAGTCACGACATATACGTCATAGACAAAATACCATTAGGCAGTTGATCTTGAATGAAGTGATCGCAATCGAATATGTTAAGTCCAAAGATAATTTGGCAGATCCTCTTACAAAGGGGCTAAATTGAGATCAAGTATACTGCTTATCAAGAGGAGTGAGATTAAAAAATCTTCAACTAAAATGACTATAGTAGTAACCCAACCTCGTTGACTGAAGATCCCAAGATCTTGGTTCAATGGGACAACGAAGTTATAGAAGTTGTGTTACAGCATACGAGATATATTATCTCTATCCCAATCTTAGGATGAATATGCGTTGTCCTACCATTGTAGTGAGGTTAAGCTTATGTTTTTAATGACTTCTATACCTTTATAAGGTGGAGTATGGTGGGATACTCTTAATAGAAATGTCACCTATATGAGTGTGAAGACAGACCACTTCAATGAAATACTCATGAATCTAAGATGATGTTCATGGCCAAAATGGAACCAATCATGAGAACCAAAAGTAGGTGAGATAAGTCCTTGTGTCGGTGTTATTGTCTTAGTATACACAAACAGCTGAGCAGTTCAAAACATCACATTCACTGCGCAGCCAAGTTTGCTCGATAACATTCCACTACGAAAGGTTTAAAGCCACAAGCTACCTCTCCCGATGTATTGACTTATCGATTGAACTCTTGTAAAGTGTCAGTATGCATACATGCATTAATTTCCATTTATATGGGGGATTGTTGGATATTGGGTGCTTAAACAAAAATAATAATTAAGACTAAAAATGGTTTTGCAAAGGAAAGTCGAGGTGTCATCAATCGATGAAAGTCAGAATTGACTTCAAAAACGAAATCTACATTTCACGTAGATGAATTTAGACTATTAATTTGCTCAAAATCGATTACAGGTGAATAAAAAATTAATTGTTTAAAGTTAGCCTAAAATTTGCATAAAAGGAAGTAGATAGGGATTAGTCCCACATCTGAAATTTCCGAAGGAATTTACTGTTGATTCAGTCTGGCCCGATTATTATTTTGGTGTTGACAACGATTTAAGTTTGGTTGAATGAATTCGGATGAAGTCCAAGTGGATCGGGAGATCGCACGCTGGCATGGGAAAAAACCTAGTGGGACTAGGCACACCTAGTGGGACTAGGTGGAAAAGACCTAGTGGGACTAGGCACACCTAGTGGGACTAGGTGAAGTGGAAAACACCCAGTGGGACTAGGCACACTTAGTGGGACTAGGTGAAGTGGAAAAGACCTAGTGGGACTAGACACACCTAGTGGAACTAGGTGAAATCCTGGTGAGTGAAGCTAGGTCCAAGCTTGGGAAGCTAGGTTGAATGAAATCCTGGTGAGTGAAGCCAGGTCCTAGCTTGGGAAGCTAGGTTGAATGAAATTCTGGTGAGTGAAACTAGGTCTTAGCTTGGGAAGCTAGGTTGAATGAAGTCCCGGTGAGTGAAGCTGGGCACGGAGTCTTGGTCCGGGGGACTGAGCACGAGTCAGAGAGGCTAGGAAGCCTGTTTTCTTGACTTATGGTGGAGTTGGCCTTGGCTGGATCGGTCTGGTGACCGATCAGGGAAGTTGGCACGAACTCCCTTTGCTGAATGGTCCGGTGACCGATCCAGAGATGGCTGATCGGTCTGGTGACCGATCAGGGAGAGAACAGAAATATTGTTTGGCTTCTGTTAGGCTCCTGATCGGTCTGGTGACCGATCAGGGAGAGCTTCTAATCGTTCTGGTGAACGATCAGAGAGAGGTCAGTAGCCTTGGGGAGAAACTCTTGATCGGTCTGCTGGACCGATCAAATATCGCGGATTCCTCACTATAACCGATCAGGATGCATCCTGATCGGTCAGGGAGTGCCCTGATCGGTCCCCAGACCGATCAGGCCACAACCTGATCGGTCCCCAGACCGATCAGGCCACAACCTGATCGGTCGAGTGACCGATCAGTGAGTTTAGCCTACGAAGGCTGGGAATCCCAGCACTGCCATGGATCGGTCCGGTGACCGATCCACCATCTGTGATCGGTCAGGGTGATCGATCACAAGAATCCAGCGATTTCCAGTTTCTCACTGTGGACCGATCAGGCTGGAGCCTGATCGGTCAGGACTATACCTGATCGGTCTGGTGACCGATCAGGGTCCTCTCTGATCAGTCTGGTGACCGATCAGTAGCTGACTTTAATTCAAATACACTGTCAAAAGTTTCTGATCACGTCTGTTTTCTCGTTTGATACACTGATACACTGCTGATTTCTTTGCGATACGCTTGGCTAAGCTTATGCTAAGTGTGTAGGTGATACAGGAGGATTCAAAAATTGGAGGAGAGTCAACTGGGGGCTTTCCCATGGTTCAGGTTTGGATGTATTCTGTTTTCAGGTTTCAACGGGCGCTGGCGCTACTGGCAACGGCTGGGAAGCTGACGAGCTGACCCGGGCTTGACTTAAGAGAGTTTAGGGAGTCCAGAAGAGGTCAGGAGTAGCTGAGGCTGTTGCAGATGAGCTGGTGAGCAGCTGGGAGCTGCAGAGGCGCGTGAGCAGCTGGGAGCTGCAGAGACGCGCCTGTGACCTGGGTTGTTGGGCAGAGGCTTAAGAGCTAGTGGCGAAGAAGTCTCTGCAAGGATTGATCCATCTCTTTAAGCGATAACTCTGATCCTAGAAGCAACACTTGAGCATCATTCTTGGAGACACTGCAAACTTGAGTGCTTGGAAGAAGGCAGAGAGCTTGGCGAGTCCATCAGCATGCAGACACGAAGAGCAGGGAGTTCTTGCGTGAGAGTCATGCTGGGTGGAGCTTGGTGAAGAGTTCTTGTGTTCTTTCTGTCCTAAGTGCTCTGTAAGCTTCCTTGTGTTTCTCTGTGCTTAATTGCATCATTATGTTGAAACGCTGGGGAGAGGTTACTCCACCGAGAAGGAGGTGTTGTTTTATCCGGATTCCCCGGGGCTTGATCTGCCGACGATCAAGGGATCGCCCACCTTACGGGCACGCCAAGGAGTAGGGGCAAGTTATCCCTGAACCTTGTAAATCCTCTTCGTTAGCGTTTGTGATTGTCTATCTAGTTTCTGCTATATTGTTTCTGTCTTTATTTTTTGCTTCCGCTGCTAACCATCAAAGTGCAGAAACTGTCAAAAGAGCTAAGATTTGTGTCTGGCTACATTCGCCTCCCCTCTCTAGCCATCCAAGCACCAACATTTACTTCCTTATGTGTGTTTCTGAGTTAATAGAATTAAAAAGAAACACAGGTGGTCTCTTCTCACAGGCGAGCAGGTGGTCGCACTTGCGAGCCCGCCACGCGCGCACGTGCGCAATGGACGCTTTGTTGACATATCGTCGCAAGGAGCATTGAGGAGCTTAAATTTATGCTTCAGGTGATGTGACACTCAGGTGATATGTCGGTGACGTGGCATGTGATATGGCAGTGTCTGTGTGACACTCAGATAGGAGGAGAGAAATCACTGGACTGTTGACTTGGCAAACAAATGGCAACCGTTGGATCGAAGATGGGTGCTGGATCGCAAGTAATGTGATCTAGAGCGTTGATCGTGAAGAGTCACGATCTGACCATCGGTGAAGAGAGACTTGATCTGAAGCGTCAGATCAAATCTGGCGACTGAGATCATTGAGAGATCTGAAATGTTACAACCATTCAGATCTGATGGATGAGATCAAAGTGCTATCTGAAGGATTACAACCCTTTAGATCGAATGACCCAGATTAATCTTAAACGAAAGGTCACACCCACTCATCAAAGTGTACCTCACATCTTCCCTTGTATAAATAGAGTCCTCTAGATGATGGATTCATTCATTCATTCAATCATCGAAGTCATTAGCATTCATCCGATTGTGTGCATCCAGAGTTTGAAAAACCTACGAGAAGGTTTGCTAGTCTCGAAATTTATAGTATTGTTATTTCGAGGCATCGTCGTTGTATCTTGGGAAACGGATTGCTGCTATCCCTGAGTACCTATAGCGAAGCAATATCGTTTTATGGAGATAATATCCAACACTAACCTCGATGAAATTATATTAGTTTGCATCCTCCTGACAGCTTACCCGGATGACACGACCAAACAGTGATTATGTTGTTGCCAAGTGGCTAGAGGATAAAAAAGAGTTTTTTCTTCTAGAGCCGTAAGCATCTCATTGTAACAAATCAGCCATGTCAGATTTTATTCTCATTGAATTTACATTATATTCTTAAATAACCTGACATTCCTAACCAAAAAAATATTAATTTATATTATTTACCTCTATAAAGAAAATTAACATCCTATTTGAAAACCCATGGAATTCAATTACATCCAGAAATTGAATTGAATTTCATGATTTAGAAGTAACTTAAGTGAAGGAATTGAATTCTCATGGGAATTGAAATCCAACAAAATTAAGGAATTTAATTTCATCCCAAATAGGTGTGATTTGGTGTGGGAATTGAATTCCAACAAATGAAAATACTAAAATAATCTCACATAAATATAATGTTTGATTCCTACCTATCAATGAATGGTAAAATAGTAAAAGCAATCAAATTCATTTACACCCTTTTTAGAAAGGAAGGAATTGAAATTTCTTTGGGAATTGGAATTCAATTCCATCCTTTGGTAGCAATTTTCAGGAAGGAATTGCTAAGGAATTGAATTCCAATTCCTTTCAAACTCCTCAAAATAAATCACACCTAAACACATGTGATTTGTGAAAGGAATTCACTTAAACGAATTAAATTACCAAATCGCCCCCTCACAAAACAAATTAAAGTTGCTCCGGCTCCATTCTCGTAGGATAAAATCGTAAAAGTATAACAATTGAATTGAATTCAATTCTGTTTTTACAATTCATTCCAAACATGAGAATTGGAATTCAATTCCGGATGGACCGGAATTGAATTCCAATTCCTTACTTAAAAGGTTTCCAAACAGGGTGTTAGTTTTAGACTCATTCTAAATAAAGGAATTGAATTCAATTTCTTTGTTTACCGACTCATTTCAAATATAAAAATTCAATTCAATTCCCGCTAAAATTTAATTTTCGATGGAATTCAATTCAATTTTATTGCTTAAAAATTTTCCAAATATGGTGTAAATAAATTGCCAACATTTTTTACTACATTAAGTTAGTTAATTAAAAATATTTAATTAATCAATTTTAAATGCATATTATCTTTTTATAACGTATCGCATAGTGAGAGGACTACTTCAGGATTTAATTACCGAGAAGACCAATAGTTCTTATCATCGATTTTTAGTAATATTTTTAAGAAAAATAAAAACACATTTATAATAGACTTGTATATTTTCGATTTTTTTCTATATTTTTAGTTTTTAATTTCTTAAATGCTAAAATTTCCTGAAAAAAAGAATGGCAAATTTGTTCTTATTGTGCGCATTCTTCGCTGATCGCGAACACTAATGGGTTGACTATTGTCGGCCCAACATTGATCTCCTCCTGTCCACTGAATCTTACGCCGCAGTGGAGTGGTCGAACTGTTGAGATAGTTATTTTGTTGTTAAGTAACTAAACATTTTTGAATAGGTTTGATATTCCATTTTGATAGGGATGAGCATCTCAAGATAGACATATGTGATTTAAGACCTTAATAATCACAGCGGTCATTATCAAAAAATATCAAGTAATCGATGATTAAGGGACGTGGAGAATAACGTAAGGACATGTGTGATAGAAACCTCGGGTATATAAGATGTCTCGGCATCTAGATAAAGGGGTAAGTTTTCGGAACTAAGAGCAAAATTTGATTC
>JAGFNQ010006278.1:0-14711 GCA_024364735.1 Boesenbergia rotunda | reverse complement strand
AAAATTATGTCATGACTAACGATTTTCTTAATAAAGTATGTATGTGACTTAATTTATCAAGTCTCATGAATTGAATTAGGAACCGGATTTCCTTATTTCAATTTCATACTTTATTAAAGGAATTATTTTGGGAAGCAATTTCCTAAATTGTCATAATTAATTTCGGAAATAATATATTCAAGACTTTGATTTCTCTAAATCAAATCTTATTAAATTAAGAGACGAATCCCTTAATTCAACTACATATTGTTTTCATGAAAATCTAATTTAAGAAAACTCTATAGGAAACCATTTTCCTAATTAATTTTGGAGACAACAATATGTAAGAGCATCACCTCTTCAACATATTTTATTCATGGATTTAATTAATTACAACAAATTGTTTTCTAAGGGTGGCTCCCCGAGGCTCAGATACCCAAAGAAAAGTAATGTGTTGTAAATCTAATTGGACGGCTCCCCGAGGCTCAATCCAAATCAAACATGACAATTTCAATTAAAAATTGGAAATTAAATTACAACAACTAACTTTAAATTGGACGGCTCCCCGAGGCTCAATCCAAAATAAAGAATTTTGTTGTCAATTTAAAAAACCAATTCAAATTTAATTGTCAATTAATTGTCCATGAATTTGTCTATACTTTCTAAAAAGAAAGTGCCCAAAATTGCGAGATTTCAAAAATAATTTTTCAGAATAATTGTAAGTTTCTGGTAAAAAGAAAACTTACATATTTCCAAAAATTGGAAAATTTCTAAAATAGAAAATTTTCCAAAATTTGGAAAGTTTCCAAGGATGGAAAATTTTCACAATTATCATAAAATTTTAGAAACTAGAAAATTTCAAACGTTTGCGAAATTTCATGAGGATTTCCAAACTTCGAAATTTCTAAATCTAAAATCTATTATAATTTGAAAGTTTCCATAATTGAAATTTTTTTTTCCGAAATCGAGATCATGACAAAGTGTTCCGCAAAACAATTATATGATAATGTCGAACACTAACCGGCTCTGATACCACTGTTGGGACCGGGTGCATGTCGACAAGGATACGAGTTCGTAAAATTTAAAATTTTTACGTGCTGTGGAAGAGTTTGCATAAAATAATTTCCTAAATTATTTTAACTTCGTATCTAGCATGCAACCCTATGGTGTGTTGACATAATCATAAAATAAAATAATGCGGAAAAGTAAACTAATTTACTTTTATACCTCGCGTATCTCGAAGGAAGGGACGAGATCCAACCGTAGCGTCCCTTGGAAGCTCCGCCTCTATTCGCGTCCACGCCGAGTTCTCTTCGGGATGACTTCGCAAAGTCACGAGTTTTGTGCCGACGAGAACTACTAGATTCTCTATAGGCACAACTTGAAAGATCAAGAGAGGAGTTAGAAACTAACCAACAAGAAGTAACGGAATCGTATTCCGGAAGAGAGGAGTCGCTATCCGCTTCTTCTTCTTCGTGTTCGGGTTCTCCTTCTTCTTCAATGCTCACGGCAACCCTTGCCTTGGAGTAGTTGGGCGCCGGCCCTAGAAGGTGGAAGGTGGCCGGCCTTGGGTGGAAGAAGGTGGAAGGGGCGCCGGCCCTAATCTCCTTAGGGTTGGCGCCGGCCCTAGGCAAGAAAGGGAGAAGGAGAAGATAAGAGAAGAGAGAGAGGGAGAGCTCCAACAATAATCACTTGATTAGGAATAAGGGCTAGCCTTTGGTTCCTTTATATAGTAGCAACTCCTTTGCTAAGTCTCCCTCTAAACCGAATTAACGGAATTAGTTATAAGAAATTTATCCTATAAATTTTCTTATTAATTATTCCATTTAAACCGAGTCTTTATTATAAACTAATTTATAATAAAACTAATTCTTCTTCTCTTTAAATTATGGAATAAATTTTATAAGAAATTTATAAACTTTCTTATTATGGATAAATCAATTCATAATTGATTTTATAAAATTAAAATAAACCAACTCATGGATTATTTTAATTTTCCATAAAAGAATAAATTTCTATAAATTTTATTTATATAAATTTCTTTATACAAATTTATTTATCCATAATTTATAAAATAAATCGCACTAGATTTATTTTATTAATTAAACCAAAATTAATTGATTTTTCTCCTCTTTATTGGCCGGCCACCAAAGAGGGTTTTGACACCCTCTTTGGCCGGCCAAACCAACCCGGACTGCCACGAATTAAACTCATTTAATTCGCCCAAAAAGCCTTCAAAAGACTTAGCCAATTTTAGCTTCCATTGCGCCTCTGACTATCTCAGATTCGACTTATTTCTCTTGATCGAAAAATCCAATTTTCAACTCGTTTTAAATCCCTCGGATTACTCGTAGTGCGTGTGACTAAATAGGCTTTTGATTTATGTTGGCCGTCTATAATTTAACTAATTATAGAACGATCATGAGTGGCACCTAGTAGTACATCATGATCCCCAATTAATCGAAAGATCAATGGTTTGACCTCAGAAGAAATTATTCCGAAACCCTTCAGCAGCTCTAATGAGTCGTGCCCCATTCCCTTCACCACCTTATACCCACTTGGTTCAGGACACGGCCAATGGTGTCAGTCCCCACTAGGCTGACTACGTCACACCTAGCCCAAGTAGTGTCTTTCTCGTCCTTTGGATTTCTAATTACTCTCATGTATTTTAGAGACTCTCACTCTAAACATGATATACTCTGGCCAGAGGTTTTTGAGTAACAATCCGACGATATGCCTGGGTATACAACTCCTCGCAAGGAGTGGTGAATCCTTTGTAGGCTGTTCAAACATCTTCGGGCACTTCGGCTTATACCCGATCATCCTGGGTCCACACCTCCTTGGAGATGCTTGCTTAAGATGTCAAAGTATAAGTCTTCATGACCAAGATGACTTGAACACCGCAAGTCAAAGGAACATCGCACTTAAGCCGCAGTAAGATCTTCATTGACATATCTACATGTAGATTCCCATATGAAGTCTTATAGCTAGTCACTCCAATGAACTAGTTCCCTTAACTAGCATCCATGTTTATCTCCGGACATCCCAATGTCACCAGCCAGTGAGAATCAGCTGAATAGAGAATAACCCATGCTAGTCTCAACAGAATTGATAATGTCCGTATTTATCAATTCATCGACTAGGGATTTTTCCAACACTTCACATTTGCACATTTAGAGATAATCATTAGTTGTGATCCCATCACAAATTCTCTTATGCTGTGAATTGTATGGCGGACATTCAGTAGATGAGTTTAAGATCCAATCAAATACACAAACATGTATACTCAAATAGTGAATTATCATTTATTAAAATAAATGTTTACAATCATAAGGCGATTGCCTTAGGACACTTCTCTCATATCACTAACATCCCACATACATGTACCAGCAGCTCCGGCTGTCCATCATGAGGCACCCGCTGCAGCCGACTATGAGTACGAGTCGGATCCTGATCTTCGGTGGCAGGTCGCGGAGCTAGAGCTGACGATACAGCACGAGTTTCATGTGTCTGAGCTCTGGCGGCAGGGGATCAGCTTCGAGGTTTCTCAGATGCGTACCAGTCAGGAGGCATTTCAGACTGAGGTTTGGTCCGAGATCTCTGGATTGCGTGCCAGTCAGGAGGCGTATCAGTCGGCCATGCATACCCAGCAGGAGGCAATGTTCGCTGAGTGGCGTACCTGGATGGCTAGTCATCAGCCACAGCAGACCATTCCGGGTTTTGCGCCCTCTAGCAGCACTGCTCCTGGGAGCGTCCTACTGGACGATGACACATCCTATGATCCCATGCAGTCTGACGACCCCCCTGCTGAGGATTGATTGTGTTTGCACTCTGATTTTGACTATGCTTCCATGATTTGGTGTGTATGACTATCTGACTGATTTCTTGTATGACTTGCTGTTTCATGTTCATGGTTCTTCTATTCCATGTTCATATAATGCGTATGATTATTTTATCCTGCTTTATCTTTATCATATTCTTTCATATGCCTTCAAATTAATCATATCTTTGTCTATTTTGGGAAAAACCCTAGGTTGAGGGGGAGGTATTTCAAACTTAACAATCGGTCTACACCCTTTTCGGTGTTTGACAAAGGGGGAGAGTGTGGTTAGTTATGTTTAGGATGATTACGAGTATAACTATTGTAGGGGGAGGACCTTGATTTTCCTACGATAGTGAAATTTGAAATTTGATTACAATTGGTTTCAAATACCTAAACTTAAAATCGGGTTGTCAAACAACAAAAAGGGGGAGATTGTTGATGCAGTCTGACCCTGATTGTTGTTTTGGTGTTGACACCAATTTAAGTTTAGGTTAAGAAAATGAGTATGGTTTAAGTCATGGTCGGGGACTGGGCACGACTCCCGGTGAGTGAAGCCGGGTCCTGGTGAGTGAAGCTAGGTGATTGAAACTCCCGGTGAGTGAAGCCAGGTTACGGAAAACCCGGTGAGTGAAGCCAGGTCCTAGTGAGTGAAGCCAGGTAATTGAAACCCTGGTGAGTGAAGCCGGCTCCTGATGAGTGAAGCCAAGTGATAGAAACCCCGGTGAGTGAAGCTGGGTCCTGGTGAGTGAAGCCAGGTGATGGAAACCCTGGTGAGTGAAGCCAGGTGAAAGAAACCCCGGTGAGTGAAGCCGGGTCCTGGTGAGTGAAGCCAGGTGAATGAAGACTCGGTGAGTGAAGTTGGGCACGGAATCTTGGTCCGGGGGACCAGGATGAGTCAGAGAAGACTAGGGAGCCGTTATCTTGACTTAGAGTTGAATTGGGAGTCGCTGGATCGGTCTGGTGACCGATCAGGGAGTTGGCAAGAACTCCCTGTTGTGGATCGGTCTGGTGACCGAACGAAGGACGTCTGATCGGTCTGGTGACCGATCAGTGAGAAAACAGAAAGGATTCTGTTTGGCTTCTGATCGTTCTGGTGAACGATTAGAGAGTGATTAATAGGTTTCGTGAGGAACCATGATCGGTCAGTCTGACCGATTAGGACGGCTCCTGATCGGTCAGGGAGTGACCTGATCGGTCACCAGACCGATTAGGGCACAACCTGATCGGTCTGGGGACCGATCAGGGCTTTGGCCTGCGGAAGCTAGAGAAGGCTCCAGCGGATGTAGGATCGGTCCGGTGACCGATCCACGATCTATGATCGGTCAGGGTGATCGATCACAGAAAGTTCGCGATCCCTGGTTTCTCCCTGTTGACCGATCAGGCTGGAGCCTTATCGATTAGGGCTTACCCTGATCGGTCTGGTGACCGATCAGGGTCCTCTCTGATCGATCTATGGACCGATCAGTAGCTGACAGCTTTAATTCAAATACGCTGTCAGACTTCTGATCGCGCTCTGATTTCCTTCTGAACACTACTGATATCTACTCTGATCTTCTGATAATCGATTCTCTGTTGATTTGCTGTGCTAAACAACTGCTAAGTGTGCAGGTAACTCAGGATTACTCAAGGAGAGTCAACTGGGGACTTTCCGTTAGCAGGTTTGGACGTTTTCCTCTTCTCAGGTTTTAACAGACGACTGCGCTACTGGCAACGGCTGAGATGCTGACTGGGGCTCGACTGAAGAGAGTTCAGGGAGTCCAGGAGAGGTTAGTGTAGCTGGGGCAGTTACAGATGAGCAGCTGGGAGCTGCAGAGGAGCGTCTAGTGGCAGCAGGTTAAGTGTTGGCTGGCGAAGAAGAGAAGGGCTCTCGATCTCTTCTTGCAACAACTCTTCATCCCTTTGGCAATCACTCTGAAGCTTCAAGAAAACTCTTGCAAATCATTCTGATCCTTGAAGCAATTCGTTGAGACACTGAAAACTTGAGCGCTTGGAAGAGGCAGAGAGCTTGGCGAGTCCATCAGCAACCAGACACGAAGAGCAGGGAGTTCTTGCGTAAGGTTTGTGCTGGGTGGAGCTCGGCGTAGAGTTCTTGTGTTCCTTCTGTCAGAGTGCTCTGTAAGCCTTCTTGGGTTTCACTGTCTTTAATTCCATTACTTTGTTGAAACTGCTATGGAGAGGTTTCTCCACCAAGAAGGAGGATTTGATATCCGGATTTTTTGGGGCTTGATCTGTCGACGATCAAGGGATCGCCCACCTTACGGGCACGCCAAGGAGTAGGGGCAAGTTATCCCCGAACCTTGTATATCCTCGTGTTATGATTTTTGGTGTTCTTTGATTTCTGCATTTCTGTTTCCTACTTGCTTGCTTCCGCTATTGCTAACCTTCAAGTGCAGAATCTCTAAAAGAGCTAAAGATTTGGTGTCTGGCTACATTCACCCTCCCCCTCTCTAGTCATTCAAGCACCAACAAGTATACTCTACCCAATAAATTGGTTGCATGTTTATTGATTCTGATATTTATTTTTCATACCGTTGCATAGTTGTGACCTAGTTGATTGTGTATACATTTAGTATCATGCACCATATTTGCATAGTTAATTACATGCTGACGAACATCGGCTTCCTTATGGTTAAGGCCATCGTCAATCATTTAGTTTCTCTGCCCACTTAACCACTCATGGGTAGTGGTAGTTACTAGAGTACAAGCATTCATCTTGTTGTGTCACACTCAACCACTCATAGGTAGTGAATGTTAGAGTTGTGGGCAAGCAATTGACACCCTCACCGTTGTTTTCGAGGGATAGCAAAGCTACTGGTGGCTCCCCCTTTTTCGTGGGATTTTAGAGTAGTTGGCTCTCCAGCATCTTGTCCACTCAACCACTTATAGTAGTGGTAGTTGTTGGAGTGTGTATAATTGTCACAACCCTACCCACTCGGCCTTATAGATGTGATGTGATGGCGGCTTGACTGGTGTTAGAGGTGACACATATCATTGCATCATGCATTTTCTTATAGTTGCTGCATTTATATGAGCTATGATTGTTACATTTGGTTGACATACATATATGATTTATTATTGCACTATCATTCAATTTTACACATGCATCTATGTTATTCTGTTTCGGAGACTGTATACTATTGTTTCTACTTACTTGTTGTATCTTTTATTATGTCATGCATTTATCTATCTGATTATCCGTGGAGTTCGCTCGAACTTACCACCCCTTGCATCTAATTCTGTTTTAGTTAGTCAGTAGATGCGTTACTTGGAGTCAAGAGAGGATCCAGTTACTAGTTCCATGATGTCAAAATATTTTGAGTTTTCCCGCATTTACTTTATTTTTGAATTGTCTTTATTTCCTCATTCTCATTATTAGAGTGATACTACTAGTTCAGTGGTCTTATGTTTTATCATTGAGTAGGGTTATGTTCATGATTATATGGACTTAGTATCGACTGTTGATGGATTTGAGTTTTTAATTGTAATATGTGTCATCTTTTATTTCTATCTTTTATACTGTGTTGTTGTGGAGGTTATGTTATATTTGTGTTACCAACCGTGTTGACTGAGCCATATATTGTTATAAGATATGTATAAATGTTCCAGATTGTCCATCGTACAAGGGGGTGTTGTCCATTTTTCAAGTGAACATGGGCCTCTGGGGGTATGACATTTCAGATTATTGGATGTAGATTCAATGTATAGAACCCTTTAGCCGAATCTATTATTATCTATGGGTTGATAACAGATTGGATTCTTATATAAAGGATAGATCCCTAAGGGTTTAGGGCATCATCTTGATAGAGCTCTTGGTTTCCCATTAACCTATATGTATTTCGGCACCGTCAATCTTAAACCCCTTAGAAGATTCTTTTTTTTTTCCGCTGCATCTTTTCCACAGGATACGACGCTAAAATAAATATAATAATTTTTCAATCAGGTTTCTTGTTAAATATTTATA
Source organism: Boesenbergia rotunda (assembly GCA_024364735.1). Classification (NCBI taxonomy): domain Eukaryota; kingdom Viridiplantae; phylum Streptophyta; class Magnoliopsida; order Zingiberales; family Zingiberaceae; genus Boesenbergia; species Boesenbergia rotunda. The sequence continues at coordinate 6,948 of JAGFNQ010006278.1, read as the reverse complement.
TATTACTTTATTATAAAATTAGATCATGTCTTTTATTTTCTCTATTCAATTTGTTATTTTATTTTTAAAATTCATGTAATTAAGAAAAATACCTACATTTAATTTATTTGTTTCTGTGCCGGCAGAACTCACACATGTTTCACTATTGGGCTCACAACTAATCGAAGATCCACTTCCTTCACTCAGACAAACAATTGCATAAGCTAGTCTGCTAGTGGTGTTAAGACCATCTCTAACCATAAATATCATTTTAATGTTTCTACAACATCAATTTGATGTCACTTCAACACCAAATTTATTTTCCACTCCAACCAAGAGACACCATTTCTTACACTAAAAAGAATATTCCTTAGAATATTCTATTTTTCCATCTTATAATTTATTATTCAACATACATATTAATTTTAACATATATATTAATATGTTAAATATTTTTATTATGATCATAATTATTAATAAAATTAATATTTTTATGGTACATAATCATTAATATTAATTATGATCGTAATATTTTATTTTTAATTAAAAAAATAAATATTAATACTTTCTTCTTAATTTTGATGGAAATAATTTAATAGACATACTATTATTTAAAGATAATACGTAATCATAAACAATTAAGATAAAATATTTTAAATATTTTCACAAAACAGCTAATACTTCATTGAAAATACATTGCACGAAACAACTAACACTTCATTGAAAATACATTTTACAAAATAACTAACACTTCATTGAAAATACATTACACAAAACAACTAACATTTATATATTTTAATTATCAGAATTACCATATTGTTCCCACAAATGCACAATTAATGCATTTCTAAGGGCAAAGTGAGTATCTCTATTTTTGATACCTTCATATCTAGCAAGAAACTCTTGAAATTGGGTATTGTCATCTACTGATGTATCAACATTTGCAGCCGACGGGTCTTCACCTTGATCAATAATTGATGCATTTAGGTCGCGCTCATCTTCAATTATCATATTATGCATAATAATACATGAAGTCATTATATCATGTAAAACATTCTTCTGCCAAAAACGTGAATGTCCTGCAACAATTGCAAAGCGTGATTGAAGCACTCCAGATGCTCGCTCAACATCTTTTCTGCATGCCTCTTGTTTCATTGCAAACAACTTATTCTTTGTACCGCGTGGATCATGAATTGTTTGAACAAGTGTAGACCATTTTGGGTATATACCATCAGCTAAATAGTAACTCATGTTGTACTCTTTTCCTTGAATGACATAATGAGCAGGGGGAGCAATACCTTGAGCAAGATTAGAAAAAAGATTAGAAGACTCTAATACATTAATGTCATTGTTAGATCCAGGTAAACCGAAATATGCATGCCATATCCAAAGATCGTAATCAGCTACAACTTCTAGAATAATTGTTGGCTTTCCACTGCGACCAGAATATTGCCCAGCCCATGCCGTTGGGCAATTTTTCCACCTCCAATGCACGCAATCTAGACTACCCAGCATACCAGGAAAACCACGCTGCTCACCAATATGAAGAAGCCTAGCAACATCATTAGCATTGGGTCATCGCAGGTACTGTCCTCCAAATACTTCAACAACAGCACGACAAAATCTTTTCACACTTTCTACGGCAGTTGATTCTCCTATTTTGATGTACTCATCAGTAGCGTCTGCCGGCACACCATATGCCAATATTCGAAATGCAGCTGTCATTTTTTGTAAACCAGACAAACCAAGTTTTCCAACTCCGTCTCTTTTTTTGTACAAAATAGTTATCATGATTACTAACCACATTAAAAATACGCATAAATAAACTTCTTCCCATTCTGAATCTTCTTCGGAACATTGCAGCATTACATGTAGGATTTTCGGCAAAGTAATCATTGAATAGATTACAAGCAGCAGCTTCTCTATTACGATTGATCACTATGTGACCAGGAATAGATCCTCGATGTTTACCTTTGTCGCTTTCTTCACTCAGATGATTCAAAATGACTTGATTGTTGCGGTAAATCGCTTGAGTGACAAGCCTTCTGTGTGCTTCAAATATTTCATCATCTTCAGAGCTTGAGGATGATAAATTTGAAGTACCCTCATATCTAGAACTCATTTTTTAAGAGGAAGAATGTGGTTGAATTGTTTTCAGTTATGGTATGTATTTATAATGCATAATGCACACAACATTATTATTTTTTCAGGCGACGGGACATTACAATGTGCACATCATTATTTCAGAAGACAAGACATCACAATGCATATTTTTGCAGACGACGGGACATCACAATGCACACACTATTATCACACACCATTATTTCAGAAGACAAGACATCACAATGCATATTTTTGCAGACGACGGGACATCACAATGCATATTTTTGCAGATGACGGGACATCACAATGCACACACTATTATCACACACCATTATTTCAGAAGACAAGATATCACAATGCATATTTTTGCAGATGACGGGACATCACAATGCATATTTATGCAGATGACGGGACATCACAATGCACACACTATTATCACACACCATCATTTTAGAATGCATATTTTTTCAGACGATGGGACATCACAATATATTATTTCCTATATAATGGCATACTAGACATGGCCAACACAATGCACCTCTACTCTTGAAAAAAAATGAGTTCATCTCGTTCATCATCCTACTCAGTTGAAGAAGATAAACATTTGTGTCATGCTTATCTTCATATCTCTCAAAATCCAATCTTAGGAATCAACCAAAAGAAGGATCAATTTTGGGCAAGAGTTGAGATGGAGTATAATCAAGATCCAAATTTTCAAAATTCAGAGCTGTTGGATCGAGAAAGACCGATAGAGGGGGGTGAATATCGGAAAATGTTCGGATTTAAAAGAAAGAGTAAGTGCGCGGCGGAATAAAATCAAACAACGCAAACACCAAGATTTTACTTGGTTCGGAGCCTGGGTCGACTCCTACTCCAAGGCCCACGGTCGTTGACCGTTTACTTTGGGCAATTCTATAGTGCGCAAAACGGTTACAGAGTGAGATTACAAAATTACTGTAAATAGAAATATACACTTTGTTTTACCAACTCCCGGTGTAGATCGAGTTTCGGTGCAGTGGGAGGTTGACGGCGCTTCGTTCTTGAGTCGGGAAGTTTCCGGAGCAGAGCGCGGTCGTCAGAGCGTTTGGATGCGTTGAATGAAAGCAGTGTTCTGAAGAGGAGGGTCTAGGGCCCTTTTTATAGTGCCTGGGGGCGCCCTAGTCGACGGGGGCGCCCCCCCACGTGGCTTTTGATCCGCAAGAGGCTCGGTCAAGGTCTTAGCCCTTAATCCTCGGGATAAGGCCATGACGGGGGCGCCCTGGACGCTGGGGGCGCCCTGGTTGACCCGGCCAAACCTTATCCGCAGCGCTGAGCTCTCCTTGGTAAGGCTGGGGGCGCCCTGGGCGCTGGGGGCGCCCTGGGCGCTGGGGGCGCCCGGGACAGCGGGGGCGCCCTGGGTGCGCAGTGCAGACGCGACAGCAGCTTAACTCTTCAGTTTGTTTGCCATGGGGGCGCCCGGGACAGCGGGGGCGCCCTCAGAATGTACTGTCGAGGTTTATTTGCTTTCTTTGTATTTTGTGTTCACCTTGGGGGCGCCCGGGACACTCCGGGCGCCCTGGTCAGCAGTTGCCTCTTTCCTTTGAGGCATTCTGAGCTGCAGACATACGTTCCTTCGGTCCTGCTTCCAAAATGGAGCCCTAGGTCGAACCGACGCCAAATGTTCCCTCGGAGGCGAACGCGTCCTCACCTACTCCTCTCGGGAGAGTTTACCTGGTGCCAACCGGATCCTCCAGTTGGACTTTTGCCCAGCAGCCCTTCGCCAGGTCTTGAGTTTCGCCCAGCAGCCCTTCGCCAGGACTTGGTTTTTGCCCAGCAGCCCTTCGTCAGGTGCCTAGCAGCCCTTCGCTAGGACTTGTTTTCCTGGCAGCCCTTCGTCAGGTGCCTAGCAGCCCTTCACTAGGACTTGTTTTCCTGACAACCCTTCGTTAGGTGCCTAGCAGCCCTTCGCTAGGACTTGGTTTCCTGCACACTCAAGCAGCATTGTTAGATACCAAACAACCCTTAACTTTAAATCCTTTGCCAATATCAAAACAAGGTTCGATCTGGTGCTTCCTGCACCAACAATCTCCCCCTTTTTTATTATGGCAACACAATTCAAAGTTAAGGAAAAAGATAGCAGTTTAAGCATAAAGGTTAAGACTAATAAAACATATCAATTCGTAACAGTCTAAACCCAAATGTAATTTGAACAGTGAAAAGAGAGAGAGAAAAAAATTTCTCATGCTCATTCTCCCCCTGAATAATTAACTTAACTCTTAACTTTGACCTTTCCTCCCCCTTTGACATATATCAAAAACAAGCATGGGTGAACAAGGTATCTAACAGGGATTTATGAGTTTTTCTAAGTGCTTTATGTTTTTGACAAAGTATTTTTCAAGAATCGAGTAAAAGCATTTTCAAAACTTTTTACACTTAGATAATTTACCATTATGAAAAAAATTTCAGGCTTAAAAAAAATTTACAACTTTTTATAAGGCAGAAAAAATTTACTTAGGCAAAATTTCCAAGTTTCCAAAAAAAAATTTTAACTTTTAGAAAAGGAAACTTTACTTAGAAAATTTTTCAAGAAATTTTTCACGCTTAGAAAATTTTCAAGAAAAGGATTTTTCAGGCTTAACAAGTTTTTAAACTTTGGAGCAAGTACTTTTTAGAAGAATTTGAAAATTAAGTGTCAAGTACTTGATTGAGAAAATTAAGTAAAAAAAATACCCGTTAAATACTTAAGTACTTAAAAGATTTTGAAAAGAAATTGTGTTTTGAAATATGTTTTGAAAGAAGTTTTGAGAATAAATTGTGTATCAGAGCTTATGAGTTTTGAAAACATAAAAATACTTGGTATAACTCTTAAAAGCATAGCAAAAGCTTAAATTTCCAGATTAAGTCCATTTTGAAGAGTATTATGCAAAAAAATATTTTGTATTTGAAAAAAAATTCGAAAAAGAGTTTTGAAAAGATTTTTCAAGTACTTTTGAGATAAATTATGATTTGAAATACATACGTACTTTTAGAAAAGTATTAGATTTTTTTTTGAAAACAAAATATTTCACTTGACTAGGTTTCCTTTCCAGTCTGACACAATCCTAGGAAACCTTGTTAACTACAAGGACATTTCCTAAGTGTCCTGGAAATTTTCAACCTCAAGTAAATTTTTAAAAAAATGATAGTACTTAAAAATATATGCTAAAAAGTGTGTGAACTTTTGAAGGTTCAATGTTTTACTTAACTTGGTTCATTTTCCAGTCTGACACCATCCTAGGAAACCTTGTTGACTACAAGGACATTTCCTAAGTGTCCTGGAAATTTTCCAACCTAAGTAAATGTTATTTCGAAAATAATTTCATAAGTCACACAAATTCTAACAAATAGTATTTTGAAAAACTTAGATTTTTGCAAGAGTTTGAAATAAAGCATGTTATTAAATAATTCCTTTAATTTTGACCTCCCCCTAAACTTGACTCAGTCCTGGGAAACTTGTTGACCACAAGTACTCTTCCTTTGAGTCTTAAGGTTTGAGTCAGATTAGAAAGAACTGTTTAACAAAGACATAAGTAAAAAGAAACTTTTTCTGAAGTTTTTCTTTTGACTTAAACTCCCCCTTAATTTGACACATCCTAGGAGTCCTTGAAGATCATGAAGTGGACCTTTCCTCTGTGTCTTTAGGGTTTGTCAAGATCAAAAGAAGCACTTTTGAACAATCTTCTGAGTATGATAACTTTCAAGGAGATAAATTTTTGACACCTCAATTTGGAATAATAACACAGTTTAAAAAATTTGAAATGATAATAATTTTTCCTAAGCGATTAAGGTTTTTGAATCAACTTTTGAAAGCCTTATTTTGAGATGAAAATAAGTTTTAAAGCATAAGGATTTTGAGAAATCTAAAAAACATTAAGAAGAACTCCCCCTGTATCCGACATAGACTAACTTTATCTAAGACCTTAGTGTTGACTAGGTTTGACCATGTTTGACTCAGTTGACTAAGGTTTGACTATGTTAATCATGGTTTGACTATGTTGGAATTATCCTCTGAATTAAAACACAACATAAAAGAAATTTTAATTTGAACTTAATTTTCCTGTCTCACCCAATCTAGGGTTTTCAAACAGTTAGCCTTAAAAGTTCCTGTGAGACAGGTTTGAAGGTAAAAATTAATTTTGAAAAGGAATTTTCATTTATTTTGAAAAAAGTTATTTAATTTTGAAAACAGATTTGAAAAAAAAATAAGTTTAGAAAGCAGAAATTTTGAACACTGATTAAGTGATTTTTGAAACAGAATAAGTTTGAAAAATAGAAATTTTGAAAACAGATTAGAATCTATAATTATTTGAAATTTGTGTTAGATTCGAATTTGACAAAAGATAATTTGAATTTGAATTTCAGAAATTGGCTTCCAGGTCTTGGCGAGGCACTAGGCCTTCTTTGGCTGTAGCCTTATGGGATCATCCACCCTTTCCTTGACAAAGCCTTTTAATGAAATTTCATTTTCAAATTAAATTAGGTCATTTTCTAGTCTAACTAGCTTGGGTCTTGGATCGGTAGCTTCGGCTGGTTTCACCAGTCTAAAGAGACCAAGTAGACTTGATCTTATTAGAGTTGGTTTCCCCAACGTACTATCATCTCACCTCCTCCCAATACTATGTTTTCAAATTTCAAGTAATTGGTTAAGTCCTTAAGCTAACTAAACCTAAGTCTAAGCATGGTAAATTGCAGAAATTAAATAAACAATTAATCAATCAAACATGCAATTTAAAAAAAAATTATTTAAGTCACTTCAAAATGGTAATAATATTCTAGATTTTCGCAATAAGCAATGTTATGAATTACATTTTCATATGAATTAATCATGTTGTTCATAGTAAATAATGG
>JAGFNQ010006277.1:77692-109527 GCA_024364735.1 Boesenbergia rotunda | reverse complement strand
GCAAGTAAACAGCTGTCTTAAGTGCATAGCCCCAAAAGGATTTTGGAAGAGTTGCATGATTCATCATCGACCTAACCATGTCCATCAAGGTTCGGTTGCGCCTCTCAGATACACCATTATGCTGTGGTGTATACGGCGGAGTCCATTGGGACAATATCCCATTGTCCCTAAGATAATCTTGAAACTCTTGACTTAAGTATTCACCACCCCGATCGGATCGAAGTATCTTAATACTTTTGCCAAGCTGTTTCTCTACTTCATTTCTGAACTCTTTGAATTTCTCAAAAGCTTCAGATTTGTGTTTCATCAAGAACACATACCCGAATCGTGAGTGATCATCGATAAAGGTGATGAAGTAGCTATAGCCTCCTTGTGCAAGAGTTGACATTGGTCCACATACATCAGTATGTATTAGACCAAGCAATTCTCCCACTGGATTACCTTTTCCGGAAAAGGGTAATTTGGTCATCTTGCCTTTTAAGCATGATTCGCATGTATCAAATGAACCGGGTTCAAATGATTCCAGAATTCCACATCGGTGTAATTCGGTCATGCGTTTCTTACTTACATGGCCAAGACGGCAATGCCAAGTGTAGGAGTCTATTCGATTATCTATTCGAGCACGTTTGTTGCTAACTTCGATATTGAAAACGTCACTGGATAAATCTAACGTGTAGATACCATTGCACAAAGTTCCATTCCCATAAAGAACGCCATTTAAAGTTATGTAACAACAATTGTTACTAAAAGTTAAATGATAACCCTTTTCATTCAAACATGAAATAGATACAATGTTCTTTATTAACGAAGGAACAAAATAACAATTATCCAATTCTAAGACACGTCCAGTGGGGAGCTTTAGCAAATATGTTCCGATGGCAACAGCAGCAATCTTTGCTCCATTTCCAACTCGCAAATTGCTTCTCCTTTGACGAGTCTTCTTCTATTCCTTAGCCCCTGTATGTCATTACATATATGTGAGCTACACCCAGTATCAAGTACCCAGGTATTTGAGGAAATAGAGTGACATTCAATAACGAAGATACCTGAAGAGGATGGGGCATCGGATGCCTTATTCTTCAAGGACTCAAGATAAACCTTGCAGTTTCTTCGCCAGTGACCCTCCTTGCCACAATGATGGCAAGTTCCTTTTGGTTTCTTTCAGTCTTTTTGGCCTTTTTCTTCTTCCTTTATTCTGTTCTTTGGCCTTCCTCTTAGAACCTTTCTTCGAGGAACCAACTAACAGTACCGTCTTTTGATCCGGCTTTACAGAAGGCTCTACAGTCTTCAGCAGGTTGAGCAACTCAGGAATGGTGGTCTCTAGTTTGTTCATCCGATAGTTCATCACAAATTGTGAATAACTTTTGGGCAAACAATTCAGAATTAAGTCAATACTTAGTTCATGATCCATTGCAAAACCGAGTGTGCTCAGTCGCTCAATGTACCCCAACATCTTTAACACAAACTGCGAGGCAGAAGTGCCTTCCTGCATCTTAGTGGTGAAGAGGAGTCTGGAGACTTCGAACCTTTCGGATCTCGCCTGCTCTTCAAACAACTCATGAAGATGGAAGATGATGGTATAAGCATCCATATGCTCATGCTGCTTTTGCAGCTCAGGTACCATAGAGGCTAATCGGTCACATGTTTCTGATAGGCCACTAGCTGGTCTGGAGTTGCACCTTCTGGAGTATGGTTGGGAAGTTGATCTTCAAGGACATAGCAAGCTTCTCTGCCTTGAGGACTATCCTCAGGTTTCGAAGCCAGTCCATGAAGTTGGCCCAGTCAGTTTATTGGTGTCCAAAATGGAACGCAAGTTAGAGAAGACATGATCGAGTGATTAACCTAGAAATACAAATTGAGTTATGTGAGAAGAATGATTAAAGAATGTATCAATATACATTAATAAAATCCTATTTATTTTTCAAATTGAATAACCCTTTTTATCAATTCGGGAGATTGTAGGAACATCTCCAAATAGGTTGATATCCAACCATAGATAAGAAAACCATGGCTGTGGCCATCAAGTCATTCTTAGCCATGAAGGTAGGTAATTATACCGATTACACATCACATATATGTAACTATCACTTTATGCTATCAACTGATTGAATGTTTGCATAAATCATTGGGTTGTTAACTCATTAACAAGTATGCATCATTATACATAGCACCCAACTGCACCTCTCTTTACATCGACCTTGGCTGTGGCACAACAAATCGATGCTCCAAGCTTAAGGCTGACCCATTAATCAAGAAATAGTTTTAATATGGTTGGAGCTCATTCAATCGTTTAGTCAGGCTTGGATGTGTCCAACAACCAAAACTAAGGATTGACCTCTGACTCCAACTATATTATTCATAAACTAATTCCATGGTTTGAACATGTTGAGGTTCAAGCTGGGCATGGATGTGTCCATCAACCCAAACGAGAAACAAAACTCCGATTCTAACCATATTAATGGAAGGTGTTGGCCTTAATATTTTGTAAGGGGTTTTGGGTCTCATCCTTTCTTTTCTAAGCACATTCATGACATTACGTCATGACTAACAATTTCCTTAATAAAGTATGTATGTGACTTAAGTTATCAAGTCTCATTAATTGAATTAGGAACCGGATTTCCTAATTCTAATTTCATACTTTATTAAAGGAATCGTTTTGGGAAACAATTTCCTAAATTGTCATAATCAATTTCGGAAATAATATGTTCAAGACTTTGATTTCTCTAAATCAAAACTTATTAAATTAAGAGACAATTCCCTTAATTCAACCACATATTATTTTCATGAAAATATCAATTAAGAAACTCTATAGGAAACCATTTTCCTAATTAATTTTGGAGACAACAATATGTAAGAGCATCACCTCTTAAAGCATATTTTATTCATGGATTTAATTAATTACAACAAATCGTTTTCTAAGGGTGGCTCCCCGAGGCTCAGATACCCAAAGAAAAGTAATTTGTCGTAAATCCAATTTGGTCCGCTTCGGAAGCGCAACCAAATTAAACATGACAATTTCATTTAAAATTGGGAAATTAAATTACAACAACTAACTTTAAATTGGACGGCTCCCCGAGGCTCAATCCAAAATAAAGAATTTTGTTGTCAATTTAAAAACCAATTTAAATTTAATTGTCAAATACTTGTGCATAAATTTGTCTAGACTTTCTTAAAAGAAAGTGCCCAAAATTGCGAGATTTCATAATAGGTTTTCAGAATAATTGTAAGTTTCTGGTACAAAGAAAACTTACATATTTCCAAAGTTGGAAAATTTCTAAAATAGAAAATTTCCAAAATTGCAAAGTTTCCAAAGATGGGATGTTTTCACAATTATTATAAAATTTTTAGAAACTAGGATATTTCAAAAGTTTGCGAAATTTCATGAGGATTTCCAAACATAGAAATTCCTAAATCTAAAATTTATTATAATTGGAAAGTTTCCATAATTGAAAATTTTTTCCAAAATTGAGATTATGACAAAGTTTTCCGCAAAACAATTATATGATTATGTCGAACACTAACCGGCTCTGATACCACTGTTGGGACCGGGTGCATGTCGACAAGGATACGGGTTCGTAAAATTTTAAATTTTTACGTGCAGCGGAAGAATTAGCATAAAATAATTTCTTAAATTATTTTAACCACGTATCTAGCATGCAACCTTATGGTGTGTGGACATAATCATAAAATAAAACTTTTGCGGAAAAGTAAACTAATTTACATTATACCTCTCGTAACTCGAAGTAAGGGACGAGATCCAACCGTAGCGTCCCTTGGAAGCTCCGCCTCTATTCGCGTCCACGCCGAGTTCTCTTCGGGATGACTTCGCAAAGCCACGAGTTTTGTGCCGACGAGAACTACTAGATTCTCGGAAGGCACAACTAGAAGAACAAGAGAAAAGATAGGAAACTAACCAAAAGGAAACGGAATCTAAATTCCGGGAAGGAGGGAGATCCGATCCACTTCTTCTTCTTCTTGGTTGGCTTCTCCTTGGTGTTGTTGGCTCACGGCAACCACTTGGAGAAGATGGAGTGCCGGCCCTAGGGTTTGCAAAGGGGCGCCAGCCCTATGATGCCCTAAGGGGCGCCGGCCCTAAGGGGGAAGAGAGAAGTGAGAATAAGAGAGAGAGGGAGAGAAATAAATCTCTTGATGGCTCTATCGATTGGGAATCCAAGGCTTGCCTTTGGTTCCTTTTTATAGTGGCCTCTCCCTTGCCAAGTCTCTCTTATAACGGAATTAACGGAATTAGTTATCATAAGAAATTTATCTTATAAAATTTCTTATGACTTATTCCGTTATGCTTAGTTTTATTATAACTAACTTTATAATAAAACAAATTCTCTTAACGGAATTTTCATAACAAATTTATCCTATAAATTCTCTTATGAATTATTCCGTTTAAACCAAGTTTTATTATAACTAACTTTATAATAAAATAAATACATCTCTCCTTTTATTATGGAATAAATTTTACAAGAAATTTATAAACTTTCTTATTATGGAAAAATCAATTCATAATTGATTTTAATAAAATAATCCATTCCATGGATCATTTTAATTTCCATAAAAGAATAAATTTCTATAAATTTATTTATATAAATTTCTTTATACAAAAATTTATTTATCCATAATTTATAAAACAAATCGCGCTAGATTTATTTTATTAATTAAACCAATTAAATTGGTTTATCTCCTTTTTAATGGCCGGCCAAACCAAGACGATCCCATCGCGAATTAAACTCATTTAATTCGCCCAATAAGCCTTCAAAAGACTTAGCCATTTTTAGTTTCCGTTGTGCCTCTGATTAACTCAGATTCGACTTATTTCTCTTGATTGGAAAACCCAATTTTCAACTCGTTTTAAATCCCTCGAATTACTCGTAGTGCGTGTGACTAAATAGGCTTTCGATTTATGTTGGCCGTCTATAATTAACCAATTATAGAACGGTCATGAGTGGCACTTAGTAGTACATCATGACTCCCAATTAATCGAAAGATCAACGGTTTGACCTCAGAAGTAATTCCGAAACCCTTCAGCAGCTCTAATGAATCGTGCCCCATTCCCTTCACCATCTTATACCCACTTGGTTCAGGACTCGATCTATTTGTGTCAGTCCCCACTAGGCTGACTACGTCACACCTAGCCCAAGTAGTGTCTTTCTCGTCCTTTGGATTTCTAATTACTCTCATGTATTTAAGAGACTCGCACTCTAAACATGATATGCTCTGGCCAGAGGCTTTGAGTAACAATCCGACGATAGGCCTGGGTATACATCTCCTCGCAAGGAGTGGTGAATCCTTTGTAGGCTGCTCAACATCTTCGGGCACTTCGGCTTATACCCAATCATCCTGGGTCCACACCTCCTAGGAGATGCTTGCTTAAGATGTTAAAGTATAAGTCTCCATGACCAAGATGACTTGAACACCGCAAGTCAAAGGAATATCGCACTTATGCTGCAGTAAGAACTTCATTGACATATCTATATAGACTACCATATGAAGTTTTACAGCTAGTCACTCCAATGAACTAATTCCCTTAACTAGCATTCATGTTTATCTCCGGACATTCCAATGTCACAGCCAGTGAGAATCAGCTGATTAGAGAATAACCCATGCTAGTCTCAACAGAATTGATAGTGTCCGTATTTATCAATTCATCGACTAGGGATATTTTCAATACTTCACAATTGCACATTTAGAGATAATCACTAGTTGTGATCCCATCACAAATTCTCTTATGCTGTGAATTGTATTGCGGACATTCAGTAGATGAGTTTAAGATCCCAATCAAATACACAAATATGTATACTCAAATAGTGAATTATCATTTATTAAAATGAATGTTTACAATCATAAGGCGATTGCCTTAGGACACTTCTCTCATATCACTAACACACCCTGAATGATCACAGATCTTGGATCGGTCATCGGATCGATCCACATCAGTGTTGGGATTCCCAACCTTCGCAGGCCAACTCCCCCTGATCAGTCACCCGACCGATCAGGTGGTGCCCTGATCGGTCTGGTGACTGATCAGGTCACTCCCTGACCGATCAGGAGCCATCCTGATCGGTCAAGGTGAGAAACCTCGCGACAAATTGATCGGTCATGAGGATCGATCAAGGTTCCCTGATCGTTCACCAGAACGATCTGACCCCGAACAGAAGCCAAACCACGGGTTCTCTGTTCTCTCCCTGATCTTTCCCCAGACCGATCAGCCCTCTCTGGATCGGTCTCCAGATTGATCTTAACAGGAGTTCGTGCCAACTCCCTGATCGGTCACCAGACCGATCTAGAGACTTCCAATTCAACCCTAAGTCAAGAGAACGGGCTCCCTAGCCTTCTATGACTCTTGCTCAGTCCCCCAGACCAAGACTCCGTGTCCAGCTTCACTCACGGGACTTCATTCAACCTAGCATCTGTTGGGACCGGGTGCATGTTGACTAGGATACGGGTTCGTAAAATTTTAAATTTTTACGTGCAGCGGAAGAATTAGCATAAAATAATTTTTTAAATTATTTTAACCACGTATCTAGCGTGCAACCTTATGATGTGTGGACATGATCATAAATTAAAACTTTGCGGAAAAGTAAACTAATTTACTTTGTACCTCGCGTAACTCGAAGAAAGGGACGAGATCCAACCGTAGCGTCCCTTGGAAGCTCCGCCTCTATTCGCGTCCACGTCGTGTTCTCTTCGGGATGACTTCGCAAAGTCATGAGCTTTGTGCCGACGAGAAATACTAGATTCTCTAAAGGCACAACTAGAAGATCAAGAGAGAAGAAAGGAAACTAACCACCAAGAAACGGAATCTAAATTCCGGGAAGGAAGGAGTTGTGATCCGCTTCTTCTTCTTCTTGGTTGGCTTCTCCTTGGTGATGATGACCCACGGCAACCTCAAGGGAGGGTGGTGCGCCGGCCCTAGGATGAATTGCGCCCTAGGTGGGAAGGAGAAGGGGAGGAAGAGAATAAGAGAGAGAGAGGGAGAGAATTAATCTCTTGATTAATGTCTATTGATTGGAATTCAAGGCTTGCCTTTGGTTCCTTTATATAGTAGCCTCTCCCTTGCTAAGTCTCCTCTTTAACGGAATTAATGGAATTAATTTTCATAAGAAATTTATCTTATAAATTTTCTTATGAATTATTCCGTTATGCCTAGTTTTATTATAACTAACTTTATAATAAATCAAATACATCATTCCTTTAATTATGGAATAAATTTTACAAAAAATTTATAAATCTTCTTTATTATGGAAAAAATCAATTCATAATTGATTTTATAAAATTAAAATAAACCATTCCATGGATCATTTTAATTTCCATAAAAAGAATAAATTTCTACAAATTTCCTTATATAAATTTCTTTATACAAATTTATTTCTCCATAATTTATAAAACAAATCACGCTAGATTTATTTTTTTAATTAAACAAAATAAATTGGTTTCTCCCCATTCTTTTGGCCGGCCAAACCAAAGAGGGTTGGCACCCTCTTTGGCCAGCCAAACTGAGCCGAACCATCGCGAATTAAACTCATTTAATTCGCCCAATAAGCCTTCAAAAGACTTAGCCATTTTTAGCTTCCGTTGCGCCTCTGATTAACTCAGATTCGACTTATTTCTCTTGATCGGAAAATCCAATTTTCAACTCGTTTTAAATCCCTCGGATTACTCGTAGTGCGTGTGACTAAATAGGCTTTCGATTTATGTTGGCCGTCTATAATCAACTAATCATAGAACGATCATGAGTGACACCTAGTAGTACATAATGACCCCCAATTAATCGAAAGATCAACGGTTGACCTCAGAAGTAATTCTGAAACCCTTCAACAGCTCCAATGAATCGTACACCATTCCCTTCACCATCTTATACCCACTTGGTTCAGGACATGGTCTGTGTGTGTTAGTCCCCACTAGGCTGACTATGTCACACCTAGCCCAAGTAGTGTCTTTCTCGTCCTTTGGATTTCTAATTACTCTCATGTATTTAAGAGACTCATACTCTAAACATGACATGCTCTGGCCAGAGGCTTTGACTAACAATCCGATGATAGGCCTGGGTATACATCTCCTCACAAGGAGTGGTGAATCCTTTGTAGGCTGTTCAGACATCTTCGGGCACTTCGGCTTATACCCAATCATCCTGGGTCCATACCTCTTTGGAGATGTTTGCTTAAGATGTTAAAGTATAAGTCTCCATGACCAAGATGACTTGAACACCGCAAGTCAAAGGAACATCGCACTTAAGCTGCAGTAAGAACTTCACTGACAAATCTATATAGATTACCATATGAAGTTTTACAGCTAGTCACTCCAATGAACTAGTTCCCTTAACTAGCATCCATGTTTATCTCCGGACATCCCAATGTCACCAGCCAGTGAGAATCAGCTGATTAGAGAATAACCCATGCTAGTCTCAACAGAATTGATAGTGTCCGTTTTTATCAATTCATCGACTAGGGATATTTTCAATACTTCACAATTGCACACATAGAGATAATCACTAGTTGTGATCTCATCACAAATTCTCTTATGCTGTGAATTGTATTGCGGACATTCAGTAGATGAGTTTAAGATCCCAATCAAATACACAAACATGTATACTCAAATAGTGAATTTTCATTTATTAAAATAAATGTTTACAATCATAAGGCGATTGCCTTAGGACACTTCTCTCATATCACTAACAAACTCCCACTTGGCCTAATGCTAATCGCTACGGTATCCAATACCACAGGCTCTAACATGACCCTCAAACTTGCTCTGAGGCAAGGCCTTAGTTAAAGGATCCGCTAAATTCCTTTCACTGGGAATTTTCTCAATTTGTATATCATTCCTACTTATAATCTCTCTGATCAAATGATAGCGGCGAAGCACGTGTTTGGATCGCTGATGAGACCTTGGTTCTTTTGCTTGTGCAATAGCTCTATTGTTGTCGCAGTAAACCGGCATTGCTTCATCAATGGTTGGAACCATGCCAAGTTCGGAGACAAACTTCTTGATCCAGACTGCTTCCTTTGCTGCTTCCGAAGCTGCGATATATTCCGCTTCCGTGGTAGAATCCGCTATGGTGTCTTGTTTGAAACTTTTCCAACTTACTGCGCCTCCATTCAAAGTAAATACGTATCCAGACTACGATTTGGAGTCATCCTTATCTGTCTGGAAACTGGCATCTGTATACCCCCGTATTACCATATCTCCTTCTCCATATATTAGGAACACATCCTTAGTTCTTCTTAAGTACTTAAGGATTGTCTTGACAGCCGCCCAATGATCCATTCCTGGATCCGACTGGTATCTGCTTGTGACACTCAAAGCATACGATACATCGTGTAACACTTAATAATTTTCTGGTATTATTAGGGATTTTTCGGAATTTTATAGCATTTTTTCGGATTAAAAATAGAAAGAAAAAAACAAGGGGTCGGGTGGGATTTGGTCCCGCAACCACAAGGGAAGCAAAGCCTTAAGGGCATCCAAGTAACCAGCTGGGCTAGGGTATCAAGCACAGAAAAGGATGAAACGAAATAATATTATAGTTGATTTAGCCCGTTTCATGAAGAGGTATTTAAACTTCCACTTAAGTTGTGTTAAGACCCCTTTTAGGGTTTCGGGAAGTCGCGCGAGCAGAGGGAGGAGGTTGCGAAAACAGGGAGAAAGGGGGAGTTTTCTTCCTCCTTCTTCTTCCTCTTGAAGTAGAAAACCTAGGGCTTCTTCCCTAGGGCCAAGGGTGAAGTTTTCTTGCAAAGGAAGAGGAAAAGAACCCTACGCTAGGAATTTCTAGATACTTAGTGAGTTTTCTTCAAGAAAAGGGTAAGTAGATCACTCACCTGCAATAGGAGTAGTTTTCGTATGTAAGATCTTGTTGTAGAACCATGTTTTATGATGCATGCGTTAAGATTATGGTTAGCGTGTGTTTTAAGTATGATAAGATTTAATTTGTGAAGAGTCCCAAAAATGAGGTTGGGATTAAGGGCATGCAAGGTGCTCGATGAAAGTCTCAAGTAAGAAAGGTAAAGGGTTTTAAGTGCAAAGTTTATGCGAAAGTAAGATAGTTGATCAGTATAAGTGCTATAAGTAAGAAAGTATTTTATTTTCAGAAAGTGACATGTACCGGGCAAATGGAAGGCCCACCGAAAGATAGAAAGAAGCTCTAATACGGTGTGGTGGCTAGCTACCCCACAACCTATTAGAGAAGCGTGCAATTGGTACATTGATACCATGGTACAATGTCAAGGCCTAAAGAAAGTTGAATATTATTTTCAAGTATATAAGTATTTACAAGTGTTTTAGCTTTGAGTACATATCTTTATTTCAATAAGTTCACATTGATACTTTGCAAGCATGATAAAGGGTAAGAGTAAAGAGGTTAGTGTTTTAATGTATGGGCATGTTAAGTTTGCAAATGTTTTATGCAAGTAATGTTTTCAACATGATTGAGCATGATAAGTATATGTAAGTTTTCCCATGTGCATGTATTTTGGAAGTAAGCATTCTTTGAAAAGAGCATGTTTATCCCTTATCGTTTGGATTTGTGAGTTAGGATTTACTTACTAAGCAATTTGCTTATTAGTTGCATTTTCCTCCTATTGCAGATAAAGGTAAAGAAAAAGCATAAGTTAAGGAGGCGAAGGGACTTGCTTTGATGTTCAGTGGCGGCGGAACTGTGGAAGAGACCTTTGGGCTAAGTCTTGTAGAACATGTGTTTTGGTGTTTTGAAGTGGTAGAAGGAATGACTTTGTTTAAACTACGCATAGAGGTTAAGTTTGGTACAAACTCTAGAGTGTTTTGCTTACATTTTGATAGTTTTGTTAAATCTCGCAAGGATTCTAATTTCAAGTTATTGGATTCGTTTTGAGTTGCTAAAATGTTTATAAAACTAGTATAGAGTATAGAAATGGAGTTATGTCTTTGTTTACATTGGAGGTATGTGAATTGTGGACTTTTGAAACAAACTTTCGGGTCTGAAAATGCAGGTTTCAGGCGTGCCAGTGGACTGCGATATCGAACAGAACCTTCTGTTCGGTCTACCAGTCGACTGCCAAAAGGCCAGTCGACTGGTGCTGCGCCCAAAAAAAAAAAACTTGCTGTGGCCGATACCAGTCGACTGGCTATATAGCAGTCGACTGGTACCATTGAAAAGAAGTGGTATAGAGCAGCTGGTTAGTGCTTTAGTGTTACAACTAAGAGGTCTAGGGGTCAAATCCTTGCAAAGCAAATAAAATGAAAGTTGTTTTGTTTTTTTGGAAAAAAAAGAGAGAAGGAAAAAAAAAATATAGAGCAAGTTAAGGGAAGTCAAGTAGTGGTAATCCTAAGGCTAAGACTAAGGTAATGTTAAGGTTAAGTGAATGTGGCGCCCGCCTTAAGGGAGAATGTTAGAGAAGGAGGGTCGTCATAGAGTGGTATCAGAGCAAAGGTTCCACCCTTCCGCCACACTGACATCAAGCATCAATCCTGCCGCCTACCAATTAAGAAGTTCATATGTTGTAGTTTTATATGCTTTTTATTATTGACTGCTAGTATCAGTAAGTGCTTGATGATAGAAAAGTATATTGGTATTATTTTTATGCTAATATGTGCAAGGAGATAATCTTTTTATTAATGACTGCTAGTATCAGTAAGTGCATGATGATAGAAAAGTATATTGGTATTATTTTTATGCTAATATGTGCAAGGAGATAATGAAGTAAGTTAGTAAGAGATAATGAGTTTTTATTTTCTTTACACTATAGAGTAAGAAAATGGCAAAAGGACGTCCTAGAAAGGCCCAAAATGAGGAGTGAGCTCCTAAAGGGTAAGAGACAGCAAAGTCAGTACCACCACCAAATCTTTTAGAGGTGGTGGCTCGGTTACAAGGGTAAGTAGTAGAATAGCAGCAAGTTATTGTCACCATGATGACTAACCAGTAGGCCGCTCCCATTACCCCACTGGTGGAGAATGTAGTGGCACCAGTTGTGACCGACGATCCATCGGTTACATCTATAGTCCCGGCAAGGGGGGTAAGGCAAGAAGCGTACCTCATCTAATGGTAGAAACTGAAGCCAGAGAACTTCTCAGGCACAAGTGAACCATGGGATTCTCAAGCATGGTTCAAAACGTTGGAAAGCGAAGTAGAGCAACTGGACTGACCTGAGGTAGAGAAGATAAAGTGCGCCTCCTTCTGCCTTACCGGAGATGCTAGATTGTGATGGGAGAGAGTCTAGGCCAAGAGAAATGTCAGCCAGATGACATGGGCCGACTTCGAGATCGAGTTCATTAAAGAATACATTCATATGCGAGTAACCAACAAGCGTTATGATGAATTCACGGAGTTCAGACCTGGAGAACTATCCGTGGATGAAGGAGTGAGGAAGTTCAACCGACTAGCTTGTCTGTGCCTAGAGCTAGTTGGCACTGAAAGAGAAAGAGTCAGGCTAATGATCAAGATGTTAAGGACTGAGATAGCTTTAAAGGTGGCCAGCGGTGTTAGTAGTCCGCAGACCTCGGAACGACTGATAACAGTATAAAGGCCACCAGAAATGTTAAACGATGAAGTTCTTAATGACCTTACCTTCGAGAGAGGTCATGGCATCTACTCAGAGACTAAGGGCAGTATTAATTCAGATTTCCAACCAAGAACTCTATGGTGATTTAGTAGTCCTTGACATGAAGGATTATGATATCATTTTAGGGATGGACTTCTTGAGCAAGTACAATGCTTCTATAGACTGCCGCAAGAGAAAAGTCAAGTTCACCCCAGAAGCAGAACCTCCATTTGAGTTTATTGGAGACCCAAAGAGAAAGACAAAAAGGTTCTTATCTACCTTACAAGCCCAGAGAATGTTAGAGAAGGGGTGTTCTGGTTTTCTAGCTCATATAGTGGATGCAAGTCAAAGAGGAGGATTAAAGAAAGAGGAAGTGAGGGTAGTCTGTGACTATCCGGAGGTGTTTCCTGAAGAGTTACCAGGACTCCCTCCCAATCGAGAAATTGAATTTGAAATTGAGTTGGTTCTAGGAATCAACCCAATTTCAAAGGCACCTTATCGCATGGCACCAGCAGAACTGAAAGAGCTGTAAGAACAGTTACAAGAGCTGCTCGACAAGGGTTTCATCCGCCCTAGTCATTCACCCTGGGGGGGCTCCTATGTTGTTCGTCAAAAAGAAAGATGGATCCATGCGAATGTGCATAGATTATCGAGCCTTGAATAAGGTAACCATCAAGAACAGATATCCCTTACCAAGGATAGATGATTTATTCGATCAGTTGAAGGGAGCCACGGTGTTCTCCAAAATAGATCTGCGATCAGGTTACCATCAACTCAAAGTGAAGGAGAGTGATGTGCCAAGGACTGCTTTCAGTACAAGATATGGGCACTACGAGTTTGTGGTCATGCCCTTTGGAGTGACAAACGCCCCTGCGACGTTTATGGATCTAATGAATAGAGTGTTCAAGGACTTTCTTGACAAGTTCGTCATTGTCTTCATTGATGATATCCTAGTGTATTCAAAGACTCAGGAAGAACATGAAGAACACCTGAAGATAGTGTTGCAGACCTTACACCAGAGGGAGCTGTACGCCAAATTCTCAAAGTGTGAGTTTTGGCTGGACCAGGTGGCCTTCCTAGGCCATATCATTTCCAAGGAAGGTATTATGGTAGACCCAGCCAAGATTGAAGCAGTTAGTAACTGGAGTCGACCAAGGAATGCCAGTGAGATCAGAAGTTCTCTGGGTTTGGCAGGGTACTACAGAAGGTTTGTGGAGGACTTTTCAAAGATAGCTTCTTCACTTACATCCCTTACCAGAAAGAATAAGAAGTATGAGTGGACTAAAGACTGTGAGCAGAGTTTCCTTGAGTTGAAGAAGAGACTGACTAACGCTCCTATCCTTACAGTACCCGAAGGTGATAAGAGCTTTGATATATACAGTGATGCATCAAAGCTAGGACTTGGAGCGGTCCTTATGCAAGAAGGCAAAGTCATAGCTTATGCTTCCAGACAACTCAAGGACTATGAAAAGAATTACCCCACTCATGATCTGGAGTTGGCAGCTGTAGTCTTTGCTCTAAAGATATGGAGGCATTACTTGTATGGATTGCAGTGTAAGATTTACACAGATCACCAGAGTCTGAAATATTTCTTCACTCAGAAAGACCTCAATATGAGACAGCGAAGGTGGCTCGAGTTAGTGAAGGACTATGACTGTGAGATTCTTTACCACCCTGGTAAGGCAAATAGAGTAGCAGATGCACTGAGTAGAAAGACTTGTGCCACTTTGATGTCCTTATCAGCATTGGCACCACCATTACAGAAGGAGATAGTAGATTATGGAGTGGAGATTATTGATGGACAGCTAGCCCTATTGACACTAGAGTCAACTTTGCTTGAAGAGATACAGAAAGAGCAAGCTAAGGATTCTGATATCCAAAGGATCAAGCAAGAGGTGCAAGAAGAAGAGAGTAAAGAGTTTAGAGTATCTGACAGTGGGATACTCTATTATGGTGACCGTTTGTGTGTTCCCAAGAATGAAGAGCTGAGAAAGAAGATTCTTGAAGAAGCCCATGGAACTCCCTACTCCATGCATCCTGGTTCTACCAAGATGTACCAGGACTTGAAAAGAAGATTTTGGTGGTCCGGAATGAAAAGAGACATAGCTAGGTATGTCAGCACCTGCCTGACATGTCAGAGAGTTAAAGCAGAACACCAGAGACCAGGAGGTGTCCTACAGCCCATTCAGATTCCAGAGTGGAAATGGGAAGACATAGCCATGGATTTCATAGTTGGTTTACCAAAGACAACTAATGGCTATGATGCTATTTGGGTGATAGTAGACAGATTGACCAAGTCTGCCCACTTTTTGGCAATCAGAGTGTCTTACTCAATTGAAAAGTTAGCCCAATTATATGTGCAGGAAGTGATCCGACTACACAGAGTCCCGAAGACCATTATCTCTGATAGGGATGGTCGTTTCACTTCACACTTTTGGGAGTGCGTACAGACAGCGTTGGGCACCAAACTGAAATTCAGCACAGCTTTCCATCCTCAGACTGATGGACAGACAGAGAGAGTGAATCAAGTTCTAGAAGATATGCTCAGAGCTTGTGCATTGGACTTCAAGGGCAGTTGGTGCAAGTATTTATGTTTAGCTGAGTTTGCCTACAACAACAGTTACCAAGCCACTATTGGTATGGCACCCTATGAAGCTCTTTATGGTAGGAAGTGTAGATCTCCCCTCTGTTGGTATGAAGGAAGTGAGAAGAAGGAAATGGGGTCACAGACTGATCTTATGGATGATACCACAGAAGCTATAAAGAGCATCCGCCAGAGGATAGAGACTGCTCAGAGTAGGCAGAAGAGTTACGCCGATGTACGCCGTAGGCCGTTAGAGTTTGAAGTTGGGGATACAGTTTTCCTCAAAGTAGCTCCTATGAAGGGTGTGATGAGATTTGGCAAGAAAGGCAAGCTAAGTCCTCGATACGTAGGGCCCTACCCAGTGACGAAAAGAGTTGGCAAAGTAGCTTATGAGTTGGAGCTACCCTCAGAGATGTCAGCAATACACAATGTGTTCCATGTCTTAATGCTAAAGAAGCATACCCCAGATGCCAACCAAGTGATTGAGCCACAGATGGTACAAGTTCAAGAAGATCTCAGTTATGAAAATCGACCTATTCAGATAATAGATCGAGCAGATAAGAAGCTGAGGAACAAAGTGATACCACTAGTAAAAGTTTTATGGCTGAATCAGAAGTATGAAGAGGCAACCTGGGAGTCAGAAGATAGCATGAGGCAAAGGTATCCAGAGCTGTTCTAAGTTCGAGGACGAACTTTTTATAAGGTAGGGAGGATTGTAACACCCAATAATTTTCTGGTATTATTAGGGATTTTTCGGAATTTTATAGCATTTTTTCGGATTAAAAATAGAAAGAAAAAAACAAGGGGTCGGGTGGGATTTGATCCCGCGACCACAAGGGAAGCAAAGCCTTAAGGGCATCCAAGTAACCAGCTGGGCTAGGGTATCAAGCACAGAAAAGGATGAAACGAAATAATATTATAGTTGATTTAGCCCGTTTCATGAAGAGGTATTTAAACTTCCACTTAAGTTGTGTTAAGACCCCTTTTAGGGTTTCGGGAAGCCGTGTGAGCAGAGGGAGGAGGTTGCGAAAACAGGGAGAAAGGGGGAGTTTTCTTCCTCCTTCTTCTTCCTCTTGAAGTAGAAAACCTAGGGCTTCTTCCCTAGGGCCAAGGGTGAAGTTTTCTTGCAAAGGAAGAGGAAAAGAACCCTACACTAGGAATTTCGAGATACTTAGTGAGTTTTCTTTAAGAAAAGGGTAAGTAGATCACTCACCTGCAATAGGAGTAGTTTTCGTATGTAAGATCTTGTTGTAGAACCATGTTTTATGATGCATGCGTTAAGATTATGGTTAGCGTGGATTTTAAGTTCTTAAAGATGCATGTTTTTCATGATAGAAATTTAATTTGGTTTAGATTTGGTGTATGTAAGCTAAGCATGATAAGATTTAATTTGTGAAGAGTCCCAAAAATGAGGTTGGGATTAAGGGCACGCAAGGTGCTCGATGAAAGTCTCAAGTAAGAAAGGTAAAGGGTTTTAAGTGCAAAGTTTATGCGAAAGTAAGATAGTTGATCAGTATAAGTGCTGTAAGTAAGAAAGTATTTTATTTTCAGAAAGTGACATGTACCGGGCAAATGGAAGGCCCACCGAAAGATAGAAAGAAGCTCTAATAGGGTGTGGTGGCTAGCTACCCCACAACCTATTAGAGAAGCGCGCAATTGGTACATTGATACCATGGTACAATGTCAAGGCCTAAAGAAAGTTGAATATTATTTTCAAGTATATAAGTATTTACAAGTGTTTTAGCTTTGAGTACATGTCTTTATTTCAATAAGTTCACATTGATACTTTGCAAGCATGATAAAGGGTAAGAGTAAAGAGGTTAGTGTTTTAATGTATGGGCATGTTAAGTTTGCAAATGTTTTATGCAAGTAATGTTTTCAACATGATTGAGCATGATAAGTATATGTAAGTTTTCCCATGTACATGTATTTTGGAAGTAAGCATTCTTTGAAAAGAGCATGTTTATCCCTTATCGTTTGGATTTGTGAGTTAGGATTTACTTATTAAGCAATTTGCTTATTAGTTGCATTTTCCTCCTATTGCAGATAAAGGTAAAGAAAAAGCATAAGTTAAGGAGGCGAAGGGACTTGCTTTGATGTTCAGTGGTGGCGGAACCGTGGAAGTGACCTTTGGGCTAAGTCTTGTAGAACATGTGTTTTGGTGTTTTGAAGTGGTAGATGGAATGACTTTGTTTAAACTACGCATAGAGGTTAAGTTTGGTACAAACTCTAGAGTGTTTTGCTTACATTTTGATAGTTTTGTTAAATCTCGCAAGGATTCTAATTTCAAGTTATTGGATTCGTTCTGAGTTGCTAAAATGTTTATAAAACTAGTATAGAGTATAGAAATGGAGTTATGTCTTTGTTTACATTGGAGGTATGTGAATTGTGGACTTTTGAAACAAACTTTCGGGTCTGAAAATGCAGGTTTCAGGCGTGCTAGTCGACTGGTACAGAACCAGTCGACTGCGATATCGAACAGAACCTTCTGTTCGGTCTACCAGTCGACTGCCAAAAGGCCAGTCGACTGGTGCCGCGCCCAAAAAAAAACTTGTTGTGGCTTATACCAGTCGACTGGCTATATAGCAGTCGACTGGTACCATTGAAAAGAAGTGGTATAGAGCAGCTGGTTAGTGCTTTAGTGTTACAACTAAGAGGTCTAGGGGTCAAATCCTTGCAAAGCAAATAAAATGAAAGTTGTTTTTTTTTTTTGGAAAAAAAAAGTGAGAAGGAAAAAAAAAATATAGAGCAAGTTAAGTGAAGTCAAGTAGTGGTAATCCTAAGGCTAAGACTAAGGTAAAGTTAAGGTTAAGTGAATGTGGCGCCCGCCTTAAGGGAGAATGTTAGAGAAGGAGGGTCGTCACACATCGGGCCTTGTACATAACATAGCATACATGATAGATCCTATCGCGGATGCATAAGGAATCTTATTCATGCAAATCCTCTCGTCTTCTGTGCGCGGACACATAGACTTTGAAAGGTTGATTCCATGCTTGATGGGAAGGTAACCTTTCTTGGATTCCGACATGCTAAACCTTTTTAGCACTCGGTCTATATATGTAGACTGCGAAAGACCAAGCAACCGTTTTGATCTATCTCTATAGATTCTAATCCCAAGGATATAGGTTGCTTCTCCCAGGTCATTCATGGAGAAAGTTTTGGACAACCAAATTTTAACTGACTACAAGACTGATATATCGTTTCCTATAAGTAATATGTCATCGACATATAATACTAGAAATACGACTGCACTCCCACTAACCTTCTTGTACACACAAGGTTCGTCTGGATTTTGTGAGAAATCAAACTCTTTGATTGTCTCATCAAAATGGATGTTCCAGCTCCTGGATGCTTGCTTCAGTCCATATATGGATCGCCGAAGCTTGCAAATTTTGGTTTTATCAACCGATGTGAAACCTTCAGGTTGTATCATTTATACATCCTCAAGTAGGTTTCCATTAAGGAAAGCTGTTTTCACATCCATTTGTCATATCTCATAATCATAATGAGCAGCTATGGCCAGGAGCATCCGAATGGATTTAAGCATAGCTACTGGCGAATAGGTTTCGTCATAATCAATTCCTTGTTTCTGACGATATCCTTTTGCCACTAATCTAGCCTTAAAGGTAACAACATTACCTTCCATGTCAGTTTTCTTCTTGAAAACCCACTTACACCCTATGGGCTTAATCCCTTCAGGTGGGTTAACCAAGTCCCATACTTGATTTTCATACATGGAATCCATTTCCGACTTCATGGCTTCAAGCCATTTGTCCCTTTCTGAACTTTTCAGAACATCTTCATAACTGATAGGTTCGTCATCGCTTATGAGTAACACATCGTTCGATTCACTTATGAGAAATCCGTATCTCTCTGGAACATTGCGTGTCCTATCAGACCTACGAAGAGGTGGTGTTGTTTTAGGTTCAACTGATAGCTCATCATTATGAGTTATTGGTTGTGGGTCTAGACTAGGTGTCTCTGTAATGTCTATTGGAGTTTCTTGTACTTCATCAAGTTCAATGCCACTCCCACTGTTTTCTTGTAAAAGAAATTCTTTTTCTAGAAATACAACATGCCTTGAAACAAACACCTTTTGTTCCAAGGGATGATAGAATTGGTAACCCTTCGTTTCCTTAGGGTATCCAATAAATAGACATTTATCAGACTTAGCATCCAATTTGTCTGATACAGCCCGCTTCACATAAGCAGGACAACCCCATATCTTAAGGTGAGTTAAGTGAGGTTTCTTACTATTCCATATCTCATATGGAGTAGTAGAGACTACCTTGGTCGGGACTCTGTTTAGCAAGTAAACAGCTGTCTTAAGTGCATAGCCCCAAAAGAATTTTGGAAGAGTTGCATGATTCATCATCGACCTAACCATGTCCATTGAGGTTCGGTTGCGCCTCTCAGATACACCATTATGCTGTGGTGTATAAGGCGGAGTCCATTGGGACAATATCCCATTGTCCCTAAGATAATCTTGAAACTCTTGACTTAAGTGTTCACCACCCCGATCGGATCGAAGTATCTTAATACTTTTGCCAAGCTGTTTCTCTACTTCATTTCTGAACTCTTTGAATTTCTCAAAAGCTTCAGATTTGTGTTTCATCAAGAACACATACCCGAATCGTGAGTGATCATCGATAAAGGTGATGAAGTAGCTATAGCCTCCTTGAGCAAGAGTTGACATTGGTCCACATACATCAGTATGTATTAGACCAAGGCATTCTCCCACTGGATTACCTTTTCCAGAAAAGGGTAATTTGGCCATCTTGCCTTTTAAGCATGATTCGCATGTATCAAATGAACCGGGTTCAAATGATTCCAAAATTCCACCTCGGTGTAATTTGGTCATGCGTTTCTTACTTACATGGCCAAGACGACAATGCCACATGTAGGAGTCTATTCGATTATCTATTCGAGCACGTTTGTTGCTAACTTCGATATTGAAAACGTCACCGGATAAATCTAACGTGTAGATACCATTGCACAAAGTTCCATTCCCATAAAGAACGCCATTTAAAGTTATGTAACAACAATTGTTACTAAAAGTTAAATGATAACCCTTTTCATTCAAACATGAAATAGATACAATGTTCTTTATTAACGAAGGAACAAAATAACAATTATCCAATTCTAAGACACGTCCAGTAGGGAGCTTTAGCAAATATGTTCTGATGGCAACAGCAGCAATCTTTGCTCCATTTCCAACTCGCAAATTCGCTTCTCCCTTGACGAGTCTTCTTCTATTCCTTAGCCCCTGTATGTCATTACATATATGTGAGCTACACCCAGTATCAAGTACCCAGGTATTTGAGGAAATAGAGTGACATTCAATAACGAAGATACTTGAAGAGGATGGGGCATCGGATGCCTTCTCTTTCAAGGACTCAAGATAAACCTTGCAGTTTCTTCGCCAGTGACCCTCCTTGCCACAGTGATGGCAAGTCCTTTTGGGTTTTTTCAGTCTTTTTGGCCTTTTTCTTCTTCCCTTATTCTGTTCTTTGGCCTTCCTCTTAGAACCTTTCTTCGAGGAACCAACTAACAGTATCTTTTGATCGCTTACAGAAGGCTCTAAGTCTTCATTGGAATCAATGGTCTTATTTTCACGATAGTCATACAATGAATAACTTTCAAAAATCAGAATTAAAAACTTAGATGATATGCAAACGAGTGTCAGTCGTATACAACATTTAACAAAAGAAGGCTTCCTCACAGTTGAAGAGGATCTGGAGCTCGAACTTCATTCGCGCCAAAACTCAGAAGATAAGAGATGGTAAGCACATTGTCATGTGCTTGCGCTCAGGTACATAAGGCTAGCATATCATGCAAGTAAATCGTATTTTCTGATCATAGTGGTTGAGTTGACTTTGAGGTTGGGAAGTTGATCTTCAAGACATAGCAAGCTTCTCTGCCTTGAGGACTATCCTCAGGTTTCGAAGCCAGTCCATGAAGTTCGGCCCGGTCAGTTTATTGGTGTCCAAAATGGAACGCAAATTCAGAGAAGACATGATCGAGTGATTAACCTAGAAATACAAATTGAGCTTATGTGAGAAGAATGATAAAGAATGTATCAAATACATTAATAAAATCCTATTTATTTTTCAATTGAATAACCCTTTTATCAATTCGGGAGATCGTAGGAACATCTCCAAATAGGTTGATATCCAACCATAGATAAGAAAACCATGGCTGTGGCCATCAAGTCATTCTTAGCATGAAGGTAGGTAATTATACCGATTACATATCACATATATGTAACTATCACTTTATGCTATCAACTATTGAATGTTTGCATAAATCATTGGGTTGTTAACTCATTAACAAGTATGCATCATTATACATAGCACCCAACTGCACCTCTCTTTACATCGACCTTGGCTGTGGCACAACAAATCGATGCTCCAAGCTTAAGGCTGACCCATTAATCAAGAAATAGTTTTAATATGGTTGGAGCTCATTCAATGTTTAGTCAGGCTTGGATGTGTCCAACAACCAAAACTAAGGATTGACCTCTGACTCCAACTATATTATTCATAAACTAATTCCATGGTTTGAACATGTTGAGGTTCAAGCGGGCATGGATGTGTCCATCAACCAAACGAGAAACAAAACTCCGATTCTAACCATATTAATGGAAGGTGTTGGCCTTAATATTTTGTAAGGGGTTTTGGGTCTCATCCTTTCTTTTCTAAGCACATTCATGACATTATAGTCATGACTAACGATTTCCTTAATAAAGTATGTATGTGACTTAATTATCAAGTCTCATTAATTGAATTAGGAACCGGATTTCCTAATTCTAATTTCATACTTTATTAAGGAATTGTTTTGGGAAACAATTTCCTAAATTGTCATAATCAATTTCGGAAATAATATGTTTAAGACTTTGATTTCTCTAAATCAAACTTATTAAATTAAGAGCAATTCCCTTAATTCAATCACATATTATTTTCATGAAAATCTCTTTAAGAAAACTCTATAGGAAACCATTTTCCTAATTAATTTTGGAGACAACAATATGTAAGAGCATCACCTCTTAAAGCATATTTTATTCATGGATTTAATTAATTACAACAAATGTATTTCTAAGGGTGGCTCCCCGAGGCTAGATACCCAAAGAAAAGAATTTGTCGTAAATCCAATTTGGTCCGCTTCGGAAGCGCAACCAAATTAAACATGACAATTTCATTTAAAATTGGGAAATTAAATTACAACAACTAACTTTAAATTGGACGGCTCCCCGAGGCTCAATCCAAAATAAAGAATTTTGTTGTAATTTAAAAACCAATTTAAATTTAATTGTCAAATAATTGTCCATAAATTTGTCTAGACTTTCTTAAAGAAAGTGCCCAAAATTGCGAGATTTCATAATAGGTTTTCAGAATAATTGTAAGTTTCTGGTACAAAGAAAACTTACATATTTCCAAAATTGGAAAATTTCAAAATAGAAATTTCCAAAATTGAAAGTTTCCAAAGATGGGATGTTTTCACAATTATTATAAAATTTTAGAAACTAGGATATTTCAAAAGTTTGCGAAATTTCATGAGGATTTCCAAACTTGAAATTCCTAAATCTAAAATTTATTATAATTGGAAAGTTTCCATAATTGAAAATTTTTTCCAAAATTGAGATTATGACAAAGTTTTCCGCAAAACAATTATATGATTATGTCGAACACTAACCGGCTCTGATACCACTGTTGGGACCGGGTGCATGTCGACAAGGATACGGGTTCGTAAAATTTTAAATTTTTACGTGCAGCGGAAGAATTAGCATAAAATAATTTCTTAAATTATTTTAACCACGTATCTAGCATGCAACCTTATGGTGTGTGGACATAATCATAAATAAAACTTTGCGGAAAAGTAAACTAATTTACATTATACCTCTCGTAACTCGAAGAAGGGACGAGATCCAACCGTAGCGTCCCTTGGAAGCTCCGCCTCTATTCGCGTCCACGCCGAGTTCTCTTCGGGATGACTTCGCAAAGCCACGAGTTTTGTGCCGACGAGAACTACTAGATTCTCGGAAGGCACAACTAGAAGAACAAGAGAAAAGATAGGAAACTAACCAAAAGGAAACGGAATCTAAATTCCGGGAAGGAGGGAGATCCGATCCACTTCTTCTTCTTCTTGGTTGGCTTCTCCTTGGTGTTGTTGGCTCACGGCAACCACTTGGAGAAGATGGAGTGCCGGCCCTAGGGTTTGCAAAGGGGCGCAGCCTAGATGCCCTAAGGGGCGCCGGCCTAAGGGGGAAGAGAGAAGGAGAATAAGAGAGAGAGGGAGAGAATAAATCTCTTGATGGCTCTATCGATTGGGAATCCAAGGCTTGCCTTTGGTTCCTTTTATAGTGGCCTCTCCCTTGCAAGTCTCTCTTATAACGGAATTAACGGAATTAGTTATCATAAGAAATTTATCTTATAAAATTTCTTATGACTTATTCCGTTATGCTAGTTTTATTATAACTAATTTATAATAAAACAAATTCTCTTAACGGAATTTTCATAACAAATTTATCCTATAAATTCTCTTATGAATTATTCCGTTTAAACCAAGTTTTATTATAACTAACTTTATAATAAAATAAATACATCTCTCCTTTTATTATGGAATAAATTTTACAAGAAATTTATAAACTTTCTTATTATGGAAAAATCAATTCATAATTGATTTTAATAAAATAATCCATTCCATGGATCATTTTAATTTCCATAAAAGAATAAATTTCTATAAATTTATTTATATAAATTTCTTTATACAAAAATTTATTTATCCATAATTTATAAAACAAATCGCGCTAGATTTATTTTATTAATTAAACCAATTAAATTGGTTTATCCTCTTTTTAATGGCCGGCCAAACCAAGACGATCCCATCGCGAATTAAACTCATTTAATTCGCCCAATAAGCCTTCAAAAGACTTAGCCATTTTTAGTTTCCGTTGCGCCTCTGATTAACTCAGATTCGACTTATTTCTCTTGATTGGAAAATCCAATTTTCAACTCGTTTTAAATCCCTCGAATTACTCGTAGTGCGTGTGACTAAATAGGCTTTCGATTTATGTTGGCCGTCTATAATTAACCAATTATAGAACGGTCATGAGTGGCACCTAGTAGTACATCATGACCCCTAATTAATCGAAAGATCAACGGTTTGACCTCAGAAGTAATTCCGAAACCCTTCAGCAGCTCTAATGAATCGTGCCCCATTCCCTTCACCATCTTATACCGACTTGGTTCAGGACACGGTCTATTTGTGTCAGTCCCCACTAGGCTGACTACGTCACACCTAGCCCAAGTAGTGTCTTTCTCGTCCTTTGGATTTCTAATTACTCTCATGTATTTAAGAGACTCGCACTCTAAACATGATATGCTCTGGCCAGAGGCTTTGAGTAACAATCCGACGATAGGCCTGGGTATACATCTCCTCGCAAGGAGTGGTGAATCCTTTGTAGGCTGCTCAACATCTTCGGGCACTTCGGCTTATACCCAATCATCCTGGGTCCACACCTCCTAGGAGATGCTTGCTTAAGATGTTAAAGTATAAGTCTCCATGACCAAGATGACTTGAACACCGCAAGTCAAAGGAATATCGCACTTAAGCTGCAGTAAGAACTTCATTGACATATCTATATAGACTACCATATGAAGTTTTACAGCTAGTCACTCCAATGAACTAATTCCCTTAACTAGCATTCATGTTTATCTCCGGACATTCCAATGTCACCAGCCAGTGAGAATCAGCTGATTAGAGAATAACCCATGCTAGTCTCAACAGAATTAATAGTGTCCGTATTTATCAATTCATCGACTAGGGATATTTTCAATACTTCACAATTGCACATTTAGAGATAATCACTAGTTGTGATCCCATCACAAATTCTCTTATGCTGTGAATTGTATTGCGGACATTCAGTAGATAAGTTTAAGATCCCAATCAAATACACAAACATGTATACTCAAATAGTGAATTATCATTTATTAAAATGAATGTTTACAATCATAAGGCGATTGCCTTAGGACACTTCTCTCATATCACTAACACACCCTAACCGATCACAGATCTTGGATCGGTCACCGGATCAATCCACATCAGTGTTGGGATTCCCAGCCTTCGCAGGCCAACTCCCCCTGATCAGTCACCCGACCGATCAGGTGGTGCCCTGATCGGTCTGGTGACCGATCAGGTCACTCCCTGACCGATCAGGAGCCATCCTGATCGGTCAAGGTGAGAAATCTCGCGATAAATTGATCGGTCATGAGGATCGATCAAGGTTCCCTGATCGTTCACCGGAACGATCTAACCCCGAATAGAAGCCAAACCAAGGGTTCTCTGTTCTCTCCCTGATCTTTCCCCAGACCGATCAGCCCTCTCTGGATCGGTCTCCAGATTGATCTTAACAGGAGTTCGTGCCAACTCCCTGATCGGTCACCAGACCGATCTAGAGACTTCCAATTCAACCCTAAGTCAAGAGAACGGGCTCCCTAGCCTTCTATGACTCTTGCTCAGTCCCCCAGACCAAGACTCCGTGCCCAGCTTCACTCACGGGACTTCATTCAACCTAGCATCTGTTGGGACCGGGTGCATGTTGACTAGGATACGGGTTCGTAAAATTTTAAATTTTTACGTGCAGCGGAAGAATTAGCATAAAATAATTTCTTAAATTATTTTAACCACGTATCTAGCGTGCAACCTTATGATGTGTGGACATGATCATAAATTAAAACTTTGCGGAAAAGTAAACTAATTTACTTTGTACCTCGCGTAACTCGAAGAAAGGGACGAGATCCAACCGTAGCGTCCCTTGGAAGCTCTGCCTCTATTCGCGTCCACGTCGAGTTCTCTTCGGGATGACTTCGCAAAGTCACGAGCTTTGTGCCGACGAGAAATACTAGATTCTCTAAAGGCATAACTAGAAGATCAAGAGAGAAGAAAGGAAACTAACCACCAAGAAACGGAATCTAAATTCCGGGAAGGAAGGAGTTGTGATCCGCTTCTTATTCTTCTTGGTTGGCTTCTCCTTGGTGATGATGACCCACGGCAACCTCAAGGGAGGGTGGTGCGCCGGCCCTAGGATGAATTGCGCCCTAGGTGGGAAGGAGAAGGGGAGGAAGAGAATAAGAGAGAGAGAGGGAGAGAATTAATCTCTTGATTAATGTCTATTGATTGGAATTCAAGGCTTGCCTTTGGTTCCTTTATATAGTAGCCTCTCCCTTGCTAAGTCTCCTCTTTAACGGAATTAATTTTCATAAAAAATTTATCTTATAAATTTTCTTATGAATTATTCCGTTATGCATAGTTTTATTATAACTAACTTTATAATAAATCAAATACTTCTTTCCTTTAATTATGGAATAAATTTTACAAGAAATTTATAAATCTTCTTTATTATGGAAAAAATCAATTCATAATTGATTTTATAAAATTAAAATAAACCATTCCATGGATCATTTTAATTTCCATAAAAAGAATAAATTTCTACAAATTTCCTTATATAAATTTCTTTATACAAATTTATTTCTCCATAATTTATAAAACAAATCACGCTAGATTTATTTTTTTAATTAAACCAAATAAATTGGTTTCTCCCCATTCTTTTGGCCGGCCAAACCAAAGAGGGTTGGCACCCTCTTTGGCCAGCCAAACTGAGCCCAACCATCGCGAATTAAACTCATTTAATTCGCCCAATAAGCCTTCAAAAGACTTAGCCATTTTTAGTTTCCATTGCGCCTCTGATTAACTCAGATTCGACTTATTTCTCTTGATCGGAAAATCCAATTTTCAACTCGTTTTAAATCCCTCGGATTACTCGTAGTGCGTGTGACTAAATAGGCTTTCGATTTATGTTGGCCGTCTATAATCAACTAATCATAGAACGATCATGAGTGGCACCTAGTAGTACATCATGACCCCCAATTAATCGAAAGATCAACGGTTGACCTCAGAAGTAATTCTGAAACCCTTCAACAGCTCCAATGAATCGTACACCATTCCCTTCACCATCTTATACCCACTTGGTTCAGGACATGGTCTGTGTGTGTTAGTCCCCACTAGGCTGACTATGTCACACCTAGCCCAAGTAGTGTCTTTCTCGTCCTTTGGATTTCTAATTACTCTCATGTATTTAAGAGACTCATACTCTAAACATGACATGCTCTGGCCAGAGGCTTTGAGTAACAATCCGACGATAGGCCTGGGTATACATCTCCTCACAAGGAGTGGTGAATCCTTTGTAGGCTGTTCAAACATCTTCGGGCACTTCGGCTTATACCCAATCATCCTGGGTCCATACCTCTTTAGAGATGCTTGCTTAAGATGTTAAAGTATAAGTCGCCATGACCAAGATGACTTGAACACCGCAAGTCAAAGGAACATCGCACTTAAGCTGCAGTAAGAACTTCACTGACAAATCTATATAGATTACCATATGAAGTTTTACAGCTAGTCACTCCAATGAACTAGTTCCCTTAACTAGCATCCATGTTTATCTCCGGACATCCCAATGTCACCAGCCAGTGAGAATCAGCTGATTAGAGAATAACCCATGCTAGTCTCAACAGAATTGATAGTGTCCGTTTTTATCAATTCATCGACTAGGGATATTTTCAATACTTCACAATTGCACACATAGAGATAATCACTAGTTGTGATCTCATCACAAATTCTCTTATGCTGTGAATTGTATTGCGGACATTCAGTAGATGAGTTTAAGATCCCAATCAAATACACAAACATGTATACTCAAATAGTGAATTTTCATTTATTAAAATAAATGGTTACAATCATAAGGCGATTGCCTTAGGACACTTCTCTCATATCACTAACAAACTCCCACTTGGCCTAATGCTAATCGCTACGGTATCCAATACCAGAGGCTCTAACATGACCCTCAAACTTGCTCTGAGGCAAGGCCTTAGTTAAAGGATCCGCTAAATTCTTTTCAGTGGGAATTTTCTCAATTTGTATATCATTCCTACTTATAATCTCTCTGATCAAATGATAGCGGCGAAGCACGTGTTTGGATCGCTGATGGGACCTTGGTTCTTTTGCTTGTGCAATAGCTCCATTGTTGTCGCAGTAAACCGGCACTGCTTCATCAATGGTTGGAACCATGCCAAGTTCGGAGACAAACTTCTTGATCCAGACTGCTTCCTTTGCTGCTTCCGAAGCTGCGATATATTCCGCTTCCATGGTAGAATCCGCTACGGTGTCTTGTTTGGAACTTTTCCAACTTACTGCGCCTCCATTCAAAGTAAATACGTATCCAGACTGCGATTTGGAGTCATCCTTATCTGTCTGGAAACTGGCATCTGTATACCCACGTATTACCATATCTCCTTCTCCATATATTAGGAACACATCCTTAGTTCTTCTTAAGTACTTAAGGATTGTCATGACAACCGCCCAATGATCCATTCCTGGATCCGACTGGTATCTGCTTGTGACACTCAAAGCATACGATACATCGTGTAACACCCAATAATTTTCTGGTATTATTAGGGATTTTTCGGAATTTTATAGCATTTTTTCAGATTAAAAATAGAAAGAAAAAAATAAGGGGTCGGGTGGGATTTGGTCCCGCAACCACAAGGGAAGCAAAGCCTTAAGGGCATCCAAGTAACCAGCTGGGCTAGGGTATCAAGCACAGAAAAGGATGAAACGAAATAATATTATAGTTGATTTAGCCCGTTTCATGAAGAGGTATTTAAACTTCCACTTAAGTTGTGTTAAGACCCCTTTTAGGGTTTCGGGAAGTCGCGCGAGCAGAGGGAGGAGGTTGCGAAAATAGGGAGAAAGGGGGAGTTTTCTTCCTCCTTCTTCTTCCTCTTGAAGTAGAAAACCTAGGGCTTCTTCCCTAGGGCCAAGGGTGAAGTTTTCTTGCAAAGGAAGAGGAAAAGAACCCTACGCTAGGAATTTCGAGATACTTAGTGAGTTTTCTTCAAGAAAAGGGTAAGTAGATCACTCACCTGCAATAGGAGTAGTTTTCATATGTAAGATCTTGTTGTAGAACCATGTTTTATGATGCATGCGTTAAGATTATGGTTAGCGTGTGTTTTAAGTTCTTAAAGATGCATGTTTTTCATGATAGAAATTTAATTTGGTTTAGATTTGGTATATGTAAGCTAAGCATGATAAGATTTAATTTGTGAAGAGTCCCAAAAATGAGGTTGGGATTAAGGGCACGCAAGGTGCTCGATGAAAGTCTCAAGTAAGAAAGGTAAAGGGTTTTAAGTGCAAAGTTTATGCGAAAGTAAGATAGTTGATCAGTATAAGTGCTGTAAGTAAGAAAGTATTTTATTTTCAGAAAGTGACATGTACCGGGCAAATGGAAGGCCCACCGAAAGATAGAAAGAAGCTCTAATAGGGTGTGGTGGCTAGCTACCCCACAACCTATTAGAGAAGCGCGCAATTGGTACATTGATACCATGGTACAATGTCAAGGCCTAAAGAAAGTTGAATATTATTTTCAAGTATATAAGTATTTACAAGTGTTTTAGCTTTGAGTACATGTCTTTATTTCAATAAGTTCACATTGATACTTTGCAAGCATGATAAAGGGTAAGAGTAAAGATGTTAGTGTTTTAATGTATGGGCATGTTAAGTTTGCAAATGTTTTATGCAAGTAATGTTTTCAACATGATTGAGCATGATAAGTATATGTAAGTTTTCCCATGTACATGTATTTTGGAAGTAAGCATTCTTTGAAAAGAGCATGTTTATCCCTTATCGTTTGGATTTGTGAGTTAGGATTTACTTACTAAGCAATTTGCTTATTAGTTGCATTTTCCTCCTATTGCAGATAAAGGTAAAGAAAAAGCATAAGTTAAGGAGGCGAAGGGACTTGCTTTGATGTTCAGTGGCGGCGGAACTGTGGAATAGACCTTTGGGCTAAGTCTTGTAGAACATGTGTTTTGGTGTTTTGAAGTGGTAGAAGGAATGACTTTGTTTAAACTACGCATAGAGGTTAAGTTTGGTACAAACTCTAGAGTGTTTTGCTTACATTTTGATAGTTTTGTTAAATCTCGCAAGGATTCTAATTTCAAGTTATTGGATTCGTTTTGAGTTGCTAAAATGTTTATAAAACTAGTATAGAGTATAGAAATGGAGTTATGTCTTTGTTTACATTGGAGGTATGTGAATTGTGGACTTTTGAAACAAACTTTCGGGTCTGAAATGCAGGTTTCAGGCGTGCCAGTGGACTGCGATATCGAACAGAACCTTTGTTCGGTCTACAGTCGACTGCCAAAGGCAGTCGACTGGTGCTGCGCCCAAAAAAAAAAAAAACTTGCTGTGGCCGATACCAGTCGACTGGCTATATAGCAGTCGACTGGTACCATTGAAAAGAAGTGGTATAGAGCAGCTGGTTAGTGCTTTAGTGTTACAACTAAGAGGTCTAGGGGTCAAATCCTTGCAAAGCAAATAAAATGAAAGTTGTTTTGTTTTTTTGGAAAAAAAAGAGAGAAGGAAAAAAAAATATAGAGCAAGTTAAGGGAAGTCAAGTAGTGGTAATCCTAAGGCTAAGACTAAGGTAAAGTTAAGGTTAAGTGAATGTGGCGCCCGCCTTAAGGGAGAATGTTAGAGAAGGAGGGTCGTCACTGAGTGGTATCAAAGCAAAGGTTCCACCCTTCCGCCACACTGACATCAAGCATCAATCCTGCCGCCTACCAATTAAGAAGTTCATATGTTGTAGTTTTATATGCTTTTTATTATTGACTGCTAGTATCAGTAAGTGCATGATGATAGAAAAGTATATTGGTATTATTTTTATGCTAATATGTGCAAGGAGATAATCTTTTTATTATTGACTGCTAGTATCAGTAAGTGCATGATGATAGAAAAGTATATTGGTATTATTTTTATGCTAATATGTGCAAGGAGATAATGAAGTAAGTTAGTAAGAGATAATGAGTTTTTATTTTCTTTACACTATAGAGTAAGAGAATGGCAAGAGGACGTCCTAGAAAGGCCCAAAATGAGGAGTGAGCTCCTAAAGGGTAAGAGACAGCAAAGTCAGTACCACCACCAAATCTTTTAGAGGTGGTGGCTCGGTTACAAGGGTAAGTAGTAGAATAGCAGCAAGTTATTGTCACCATGATGACTAACCAGTAGGCCGCTCCCATTACCCCGCTGGTGGAGAATGTAGTGGCACCAGTTGTGACCGACGATCCATCGGTTACATCTATAGTCCCGGCAAGGGGGGTAAGGCAAGAAGCGTACCTCATCTAGTGGTAGAAACTGAAGCCAGAGAACTTCTCAGGCACAAGTGAACCATGGGATTCTCAAGCATGGTTCAAAACGTTGGAAAGCGAAGTAGAGCAACTGGACTGACCTGAGGTAGAGAAGATAAAGTGCGCCTCCTTCTGCCTTACCGGAGATGCTAGATTATGATGGGAGAGAGTCTAGGCCAAGAGAAATGTCAGCCAGATGACATGGGCCGACTTCGAGATCGAGTTCATTAAAGAATACATTCATATGCGAGTAACCAACAAGCGTTATGATGAATTCACGGAGTTCAGACCTGGAGAACTATCCGTGGATGAAGGAGTGAGGAAGTTCAACCGACTAGCTTGTCTGTGCCTAGAGCTAGTTGGCACTGAAAGAGAAAGAGTCAGGCTAATGATCAAGATGTTAAGGACTGAGATAGCTTTAAAGGTGGCCAGCGGTGTTAGTAGTCCGCAGACCTCGGAACAACTGATAACAGTATAAAGGCCACCAGAAAT
>JAGFNQ010006277.1:52582-75213 GCA_024364735.1 Boesenbergia rotunda | reverse complement strand
CTTACAACCCATTCAGATTCAGAGTGAAATGGGAAGACATAGCCATGGATTTCATAGTTGGTTTACCAAAGACAACTAATGGCTATGATGCTATTTGGGTGATAGTAGACAGATTGACCAAGTCTGCCCACTTTTTGGCAATCAGAGTGTCTTACTCAATTGAAAAGTTAGCCCAATTATATGTGCAGGAAGTGATCCGACTACACGGAGTCCCGAAGACCATTATCTCTGATAGGGATGGTCATTTCACTTCACACTTTTGGGAGTGCGTACAGACAGCGCTAGGCACCAAACTAAAGTTTAGCACAGCTTTCCATCCCCAGACTGATGGACAGACAGAGAGAGTGAATCAAATTTTAGAAGATATGCTCAGAGCTTGTGCATTAGATTACAAGGGCAGTTGGTGCAAGTATTTGTGTTTAGCTGAGTTTGCCTACAACAACAGTTACCAAGCCACTATTGGTATGACACCCTATGAAGCTCTTTATGGTAGGAAGTGTAGATCTCCCCTCTGTTGATATGAAGGTAGTGAGAAGAAGGAAATGGGGTCACAGACTGATCTTATAGATGATACCACAGAAGCTATAAAGAGCATACGCCAGAGGATAGAGACTGCTCAGAGTAGGCAGAAGAGCTACGCCGATGTACGCCGTAGGCCGTTAGAGTTTGAAGTTGGGGATACAGTTTTCCTCAAAGTAGCTCCTATGAAGGGTGTGATGAGATTTGGCAAGAAAGGCAAGCTAAGTCCTCGATACGTAGAGCCCTACCCAGTGACGAAAAGAGTTGGCAAAGTAGCTTATGAGTTGGAGCTACCCTCAGAGATGTCAGCAATACACAATGTGTTCCATGTCTCAATGCTAAAGAAGCATATCCCAGATGCCAACCAAGTGATTGAGCCACAGATGGTAGAAGTGAAAGAAGATCTCAGTTATGAAAGTCGACCTATTCAGATAATAGATCGAGAAGATAAGAAGCTGAGGAACAAAGTGGTACCATTAGTGAAAGTCTTATGGCTGAATCAGAAGTATGAAGAGGCAACTTGGGAATCAGAAGATAGCATGAGGCAAAGGTATCCAGAGCTGTTCTAAGTTCGAGGACGAACTTTTTATAAGGTAGGGAGGATTGTAACACCCAATAATTTTTTGGTATTATTAGGGATTTTCCGGAATTTTATAGCATTTTTTCGAATTAAAAATAAAAGGAAAAAAATAAGGGGTCAGGTGGGATTTGATCCCGCGACCACAAGGCAAGCAAAGCCTTAAGGGCATCCGGGTAACCAGCTGGGCTAGGGTATCAAGCACAGAAAAGGATGAAGCGAAATAATATTATAGTTGATTTAGCCCGTTTCATGAAGAGGTATTTAAACTTGCACTTAAGTTGAGTTAAGACCCGATTAGGGCTTGGAGGAGGCCGCGCGAGCAAGGTGGGGGGGGGGGCTGCGAAAAACAGGGAAGAAAAAGGAGAGTTTTCTCCTCCTTCTTCTTCCTCTTGAAGTAGAAAACCTAGGGCTTCTTCCCTAGGGCCAAGGGTGAAATTTTCTTGCAAAGGAAGAGGAAAAGAACCCTACGCTAGGAATTTCGAGATACTTAGTGAGTTTTCTTTAAGAAAAGGGTAAGTAGATCACTCACCTGCAATAGGAGTAGTTTTCGTATGTAAGATCTCGTTGTAGAACCATGTTTTATGATGCATGCGTTAAGATTATGGTTAGCGTGTGTTTTAAGTTCTTAAAGATGCATGTTTTTCATGATAGAAATTTAATTTGGTTTAAATTTGGTGTATATAAGCTAAGCATGATAAGATTTGATTTGTGAAGAGTCCCAAAAATGAGGTTGGGATTAAGGGCACGCAAGGTGCTCGATGAAAGTCCCAAGTAAGAAAGATAAAGGGTTTTAAGTGTAAAGTTCATGCAAAAGTAAGATAGTTGATCAGTATAAGTACTGTAAGTAAGAAAGTATTTTATTTTCAGAAAGTGACATGTACCAAGCAAATGGAAGGCCCACCGAAAGATAGAAAGAAGCTCTAATAGGGTGTGGTGGCTAGCTACCCCACAACCTATTAGAGAAGCGCGCAATTGGTACATTGATACCATGGTACAATGTCAAGGCCTAAAGAAAGTTGAATATTATTTTCAAGTATATAAGTATTTACAAGTGTTTTAGCTTTGAGTACATGTCTTTATTTCAATAAGTTCACATTGATACTTTGCAAGCATGATAAAGGGTAAGAGTAAAGAGGTTAGTGTTTTAATGTATGAGCATGTTAAGTTTGCAAATGTTTTATGCAAGTAATGTTTTCAACATGATCGAGCATGAAAAGTATATGTAAGTTTTCCCATGTGCATGTATTTTGGAAGTAAGCATTCTTTGAAAAGAGCATGTTTATCCCTTATCGATTGGATTTGTGAGTTGGGATTTACTTACTAAGCAATTTGCTTATTAGTTGCATTTTCCTTCTATTGCAGATAAAGGTAAAGAAGAAGCATAAGTTAAGGAGGCGAAGAGACTTGCTTTGATGTTCAGTGGCGGCGGAACCGTGGAAGAGATCTTTGGGCTAAGTCTTGTAGAACATGTGTTTTGGTGTTTTGAAGTGGTAGAATGAATGACTTTGTTTAAACTACGCATAGAGGTTAAGTTTGGTACAAACTCTAGAGTGTTTTGCTTACATTTTGATAGTTTTGTTAAATCTCACAAGGATTCTAATTTCAAGTTATTGGATTCGTTTTGAGTTGCTAAAATGTTTATAAAACTAGTATAGAGTATAGAAATGGAGTTATGTCTTTGTATACATTGGAGGTATGTGAATTGTGGACTTTTGAAACAAATTTTCGGGTCTGAAAATGCAGGTTTCAGGCGTGCCAGTCGACTGGTACAGAACCAGTCGACTGTGCTATCGAACAAGACCTTCTGTTCGATGCACCAATCAACTGCCAAAAGGCCAGTCGACTGGTGCCGCGCCCAGAAACTTTCTGTGGCCGATACCAGTCGACTGGCTATATAGCAGTCGACTGGTACCATTGAAAAGAAGTGGTATAGAGTAGCTGGTTAGTGCTTTAGTTTTACAACTAAGAGGTCTAGGGGTCAAATCCTTGCAAAGCAAATAAAATGAAAGTTTTTTTTTAAAGGAGAAAAAATTCAGAGCAAGTTAAGAGAAGTCAAGTAGTTGTAGCTTAAGGCTAAGAATAAGGTAAAGTTAAGGTTAAGTAAAAGTGACGTCCGCTTTAAGGATAAGGAAAAGAGAAGAGAAGGCGGGTCATCACAGAATCCCTCCGATAGGAAGTTAAAAACCTGAAAGAGGAAGTCAACTCAAGCTCCTTAAGTGAACCAGTTCAGGAAGGAACCTCGACTCAAGTCCAAAAACCTGAGGAAGAGAATTCCTCCTTGAAAACTTAGGTAAAGGAACTCAAAGTTGCATTAGAATGATTTACCTCGGGTTCCAAGAATCTTGACATGATTCTTGGAAAACAAAATCAGTTCTAAACCGATCCGGACTTGGTTATCGAACCAACTCACGCTACAGATCATATTACTCAGTATTAAACCAAACTAGAACCCGAGTCCAAGCATGGGTCCCAAAGTTAAGCTTGACTAATCAAGCTAGACCAAATCGATATTGGATCTTCAAGGACAAGATTTACATCTTACATATCCCATATCGAGGCTTTAGTCCAGGGGGAGCTAATAGGAAAACCATCTTCATACTTAGATAAGTTCTTTTTTCTAAATTGTTTGATGTCTGTCTATTTTCTTTCTCCAAAAATGTCATGCTTAGGATTAGAAATGGTTAGATAAGGATCTGACTTGATTGAAACTTGCACAACCTAGTATTAGGGTGGGGCGAGATGATAATACGTTAGGGAAGCTTGTCTAAAAAGTCAGATAGGGTAAGGCGTACCCTATTTAGTCTTTTTAGTCCAATGGAACTAACTGAAGCTGCCTGGCCAAATCCTTAACTAGTTAGAC
Source organism: Boesenbergia rotunda (assembly GCA_024364735.1). Lineage (NCBI taxonomy): Eukaryota > Viridiplantae > Streptophyta > Magnoliopsida > Zingiberales > Zingiberaceae > Boesenbergia > Boesenbergia rotunda. Next base: position 71,254 of record JAGFNQ010006277.1, on the reverse strand, counting down.
TAGGATATCTCAAAAGGTAATTTGAGAATAAAATTTCATTAAAAGGTTTTGTCTAGGAAAGGATTGTTGATCCAATAAGGCTATGGCCAAAGAAGACCCCTGTGCCTCGTCAAGACCTGGAAGCCAATTATTAAAATTTATTTTTAATTTACTAATTGTTAAACTTGAATCTAACACAAGGTTTAATCAAATCATAGTGTTAACATAAAATTAAAAATAAAATTAATACATCTCACAAAACAGATAAGGATACCTTACTTTGTTACTTAGAAATGGGTGAGATGTTTAGGACCAAATGATTTAGTCCAACCAACCCTATCAATTAAATTAATTTTACCTTTAAAATACTAAACCTAATTTACAATTTTAATTAAACTTAATTAAGTTTTAAAAATCAACTTAATAATTTTCAAAATCCAACTTAATAATTTTCAAAATCCAACTTAATAATTTTTCAAATTCCAACATAATAATTTTTCAAAATCTAACTTAATAATTTTTCAAAATCCAACTTAATATTTTTCAAAATTTAACTTAATAATTTTTGAAAATCCAATTTAATAATTTTTAAAATTTAACTTTTAACTTTTTTAAATTTAACGTAATTAAATTTTTTAAACTCAAATTAAATTTAACGTAATTAATTTTTTAAATCCAAAATAACTTTTCAAAACTCATCTTACTCATACAAATTTTTCAAACAAATATTTCAAAATTAATTCAATTATTTCAAATCAAGATATAAGCCTATCTCACAAAAAATACTCATAGGAGTAACACAACTGATAACCCAGATTGGGTGAGACAGACTAGGCAGTGAAACTCAATCAATCTATCCTTACACATCTACATAAATTGATCAAAATCAGGATACTTTATGTGTAAGAACATAATGGTTTGGACCAATAGATATTGGATAGTAGATGCTCCAGACATATGATTGGGGATAAATTGAAGTTCACAAAAATCAAATACAAAAACCTATGCTCAGTGGCATTTGGCAACAATGCCACACATAAGGTAATTGGATCAGGTAACATTGAACTAAATTATGATTTTATTGTCAAAAAGGTACTATTAGTTGATAATTTTAAGTTTAATTTACTTAGCATCAGTCAACTATGTGATATGGGTTATGTAGTCACTTTCACCAACTCGAACTGCCTTATTAGGAACTTACATGACCAAGAAATAACCCTTAAGGGAATTAGGAAAAATAATATTTATATTATTAACCTACCATCAACACCTAAATGTCTTCTGACCCAACTAGAAGAAACTAATTTATGGCATAGAAGACTAGGTCACACTCACTCAAAATTAATTTCAAAATTAAGCCAAAACGAACTAGTTAAGGGAATCCCTAAAATTAGAAACTTTGAAAATTCAATCTATAACCCATGCCACCAAGGTAAACAAACAAAATCAACTCACAAATCTATTCAATCAGACTTAACCCAAGCTACGCTTGAGCTCCTACACCTAGACCTATTTGATTCTCATGGAGCCAAGTCACTAAGCGGAAATCGATACTGTTTAGTAATTATCGATGATTATTCTAGATTTACCTAGGTTAGGTTTCTGAAAACCAAAGATGAAACATTTGAATCATTTAACAACTTAAGTAAAATACTCGAAAATCAAAAAGATACACAAATTAAAAGAATTATAAGTGATCATGGGGGAGAGTTTGAAAACCAAAAGTTTAATAACTTCTGTAAAATCAATGGATATGTCCATGAATTTTCCTACCCAAGAACCCCCCAACAAAATGGGATAGTTGAAAGGAAAAATAGAACCCTTCAAGAAGGTGCAGTTTAACTAATCAATTTTGTGCAGAGGTGATTAACACCGCTTGTTAAATTCAAAATAGGGTCCTAATAAATAAAAGACACAATAAAACACCTTATGAAATCTATTACCATAAAATAGCCATCTTATATTATCTAAAGGTTTTTGGGTGTAAGGTACATATCCTAAATACAAAAGACTACATAGAAAAATTTCAATCAAAATCAACCCCAGGAATTTTTGTAGGGTACTCAACTACGAGTCAGACATATAGGGTCTATAATAAACAAACCCTTAAAATTGAAGAAACTACAAATGTTATATTTGATGAAGAAATTATAACAAAACCAACTATTTTACTTAACCCAATCAACTTAACCAACTCATCAAATCCATCTACTTCGAATCAAGACCAAGAAGAAATTGAACCAACAATTGAACCAATAATTGAACCAACAATTGAACCAAACCAATAATTGAACCAACAATTGAACCAACAATTGAACCAACTCAAATTGTTGAACCCATTCTTGTACCAACCCAAAACCTACCAGCCGGACCTAAGGCTGAACCAAGTTCTAGGAGATCTAAGAAATCCAGACTAAATCACTCAATTGACCAAATTATGGGTGATCCAACCTTAGGAGTTAGAACAAGGTCTTCCTATAGAAACCACAATCAGGTTGCACTGATTTCAAAGATAAAACCTAAAACTATAGAAGAGGCCTTACCTGACCCAGACTGGATCATTGCTATGCAGGAAGAATTAGCCCAATTTGATAGAAACCAAGTCTAGGACTTAGTACCTAAACCAAAAGGTAAGTCCATTATAGACACTAAGTCGGTATTTAGGAATAAGTTGAACGACCAAGTTGAAATAGTAAGAAACAAAGGTCGCTTAGTAGCTAAGAGATTTAGTCAAATTGAGGGGTTAGACTATGATGAAACTTATGCCCCTGTAGTAGACTTGAGTCAATTAGGATGTTACTAGCCTTTACAGCCCATAGAGGATTCAAATTATACCAAACGGATGTTAAGTCTACCTTCCTGAATGGATTTATAAAAGAGGATGTTTATGTAGGACAATCCTCAGGCTTCGAAGATCTTGACTACCCTAACTACATATTCAAACTTAGGAAACCCCTTTATGGGTTAAAACAAGCACCTAGGGCTTGGTATGAAAGACTATCCACCTATCTAATTTCTAAAGGTTTTAACCAAGGTCAAATTGACTCAACCCTATTTGTTAAGACTTTAGAAAAAGATATTTTTATATCCCAAATTTATGTAGACGATGTAATTTTTGGGTCAACAAACACTAATTTCTTAAAAAACTTTATTAAAATTATGGAAAGCGAATTTTCAATGAGTCTAGTAGGTGAACTGACATTCTTTTTAGGACTACAAATTAAACAAACTAAGGATGAAAACTATATTCACCAATCAAAATATACAAAAGAATTGATTAAGAATTCAAAATGGATAGTTCAAAAGGATTAAGTATCCCTATGGCCATAAATGCTAAAATAGATAACAACCCTGGAGGTAAGCCAATTAACTTAAAGTATTATAGAAGTGCTATAGGGAGCTTACTTTACCTAACTGCTAGTAGACCTGATTTCATTTTTGCAGTAGGTATTTGTGTCAGGTACCAAACCTGTGCTAAGGAGTCTCACTTAACTGCAGTTAAAAGGATCCTTAGATATATTAAGGGCACCATAAATGTAGGTATTTGGTACCCTAGAACGTCCAATTTTAAATTATTAGGATTTTCTGACTCAGATTATGCAGGTTATAAATTAGATAGAAAAAGTACAAGTGAAAGTTATCAATTACTAGGACAGAGTCTAGTTAGCTGGTGCAGTAGAAAGCAACATTGTGCTGTCTTATCTACAACTGAAGCAGAGTATGTTATCTTAAGGGAATGTGTAGCTCAACTCTTATGAATGATGCATACCCTTAAGGATTTCAACCTAGACTATACCCAAACTAAAGTATTTATTGACAATATAAGTTCAATTAACCTTACAAAAAACCCCATTCATTATTCCTGAACTAAATATATTGAAGTTAAACATCACTTTGTTAGGGATCACGTAGCTAGGGGTGAAATCGTACTTACACATATAGATTCAAAATCTAACCTAGCTGATATTTTCACTAAACCACTACCCGAGTCTGAGTTTAGTTTACTAAGAAGGTAGCTAGGAATGTGTTTAGTAGAAAAAGATTGTTTTTCATTGTTATTTTTTTTATAATCTTATTATCTTGTAAATTTATTTTCAAAATCATATTGTTTTGAAAGCATTTTTCTGACTTAGTTTTTTTCAAAAATTACCCTCTTTAAAAACTAGGGTCTTTCTACGTAATGGACTTAGCTTAGGGCATAACCCCTAGTTTGCATGTTTCTATAGATTTAGAAGTCAGCATCTCACAAGTACATTAGGATACTTTGATTGATAACCTAGATTGGGTTAAGATGCTTAGGTTTATTCCTTGACTCAAGATGCTTTAAGTTAGTGCATCAAGAGTAGTTAGGGCGATAAATACAAGTGAATAGTAATCAAGCCTAGAAAGTCTAACTTGATCAGACTACTTAACTTGACGGACCAAAGTGAAAGCTGATGTTGTATAATAGTTTGTAAGTAGCAAACTGGGTTAAACAGGGACCAAAAGGAATTGATTTGATTCATTTTTCTTTAAATACTTAAATGCATGAAAATTTTTTTATGCTTGGACTCACTAGGATTATCAACTTGGTTCAAATCTTGTCACATTAAATTTCTACTTGGTTCATTACTACTAATTCTTTCTTAGTTAATAATTCAGTTGCATTTTTGATTTATTTTGCAAGACTAATGGGCTCTGATATACATTTGTTTCTTAATTAAACTTTTCTTTCAATATGTTTTATTTTCAAAAAGAATATTTTTTTGATATATGGCAAAGGGGGAGAGTAGAAAAATTATGTTCTCCTCATAGAAGTTTTTCCCTTATTCAAAAGCTTTTCTTGTTAACAAGTTTTTTTCAGGGGGAGAGTAGAAAAATTAAGTTTTCCTCAAAGAAGGTTTTCCCTTTTCCAAAAGTTTTTCTTGTTAACAAGTTTTTTTTAGGGGGAGAGTTGAAAAATTAAGTTTTCCTCAAAGAACTTTTTCCCATATTCAAAAGTTTTTCTCGTTAACAAGTTTTTTTCTTTAACATAAAAGTTTTTGTAATGAATTTGTAATACTTAGAATTCTTTTCAAAAATTAGAAAAATCTTTCAAAAAGGAAGTTTGCATGTTTTCAAAAACTTCAAGGGGAGGATTTCAAATCAAGGAGGAGCTTTATGCAATTCTTCAATTTTCTAAGATTGTTTCAAAACTTTTGAAAATGTCCTAAAAGGAGGAAATTACTAATCAAGCGACCTAGGATTTCATTTAAAATCCAAAGTCAAAACCAAGACAGCTCTGGCTGTTATTTATGCACATATTTCCATATTATATTGTTCTTGAACTAACCCTGGTTGTAAGACTGAAAGGAACCAGTTGCTGCTATCCCAGGCGCCTGAAAGGGTTCAGGCGCTCAAGAACCCAGGCGCCTAAGAGGTATCAGGCGCCCCAGAAGGGGTTTTTCAGCGGATGGAGAAGCTGAGCTGGCAGGTTCGCCATGTCATCTTCTCAGGCGCCCATGAGCCATCAGGCACCTCAGCACTCCTAGGCGCCCAAGACTAGGGATAAGGTTTGGCCAAGTCTGTAGATAAGCACGCACCAATTCGGGTGACGTGGTAAGCGCTCCAGACCCTTATCAGGTGCCCAAGAAGGTACTACAAAAGGGGCTTCACCCCTTTGCTAATAACAACTGTTTTCCAACTCAAGCACTCCAACACACTCCATCATTCTTCTGTGCTCGAGTTTCCCGTGCCGACAACGCTCAGGATCGACGAGACACCGCTCGAGAGTCTTCGCCATTTCGCCTGTGTCATCAGTATAATTGTATTTTATTACTTAATTATGTATTCAAAGCTTTTCACTTGTATCATTTTTTAAAATATAGAATTGCCCAATAAAAACGGTCAAGGACTGTGGGCCTTGGAGTAGGAGTCGTTACAGACTCTGAACCAAGTAACAAGAAAACGAGTTAGCATTATTTTTTTCCTCTATGTATTATCCACATTTTCAAAAAAATTTAAGTAATCGATATTCACCCCCCCCCCTCTATCGATCACAACGATCCCACACAATGTACATAGGGCACCCTCAGTATGAATTGTGGCACCTCAAATACTATTCACCAAAGCAGTTTTGTGTTCTAAAGTCTGTAAAATGAGATTAGTCCAAAGATAATTTATAACCTGCATAATAGAGTTAGCATTGTAGGACCGGTGCCGTCGATAGAGGGGGTGAATATCGAACATTAAAATCTTTCGTGGAAATCTTCATAAAACTTTCGATCTATTTAGAGTGTTAGTGCAGCGGAAAATAAATTAGAAAAAGAAAAACAATACACAAAGATACAGCGGGATTTATTTACTTGGTTCCCAACCCCCCAGGGTCAGTACGGCCAAGGCCTATGTACTCGGTGTGAGTCCACTATTGGTCTCCTTTCCAGAATTTCCAGAAGCGGAGAAAACCCGTCTTATAGTGTAGTAGTACAAGCACAAGTACAGAAAATTAAGTACGGAAAATTAAATGCCAACCGAACAAAACAAAGTTGAAGCTCGGCCGATCGTAGAGCCTCGTCTTTAGCACGTTGTCGTCGGTCAGAATGATCAGAATGGTACTTGGTAGTTGTATTTGAAGCAGAGGGGTCGAAGCCCCTTATATAGGCTTCATACGGGTGCCCTGGACGTTGGGGGAGCCCCGATATACCCGGTCAAACCTTATCCCCATGTCTACCTCTCCGAAGCTCATAAAACCTTTGACCAGGGCGCCCCAGACCTCCAGGGCGCCCTCAAGAAAGCTTATCTGTGTTTCGGACTCGAAACAGCAAATACATCGTTGAACCAGGGCGCCCTGGACTTCCCGGGCGCCCCGCTTGAAGCTTATTCTGCTTACTTCGGTTACACCTGCTTCTTACACTTTGGCTTGGGCGCCCCCAACACTGGGGGTGCCCTGGATGATGGGGGTGCCCCCACTGATGGGGGCGCCCTGCTTCAAGGCTTCCAGCCGGTTTGCTTTGTCCTCCAATCTTGGTACCTGCAAGATACACAAACACAAAGCACATATACATATAATATTAGCCTTAAGGACTTGGTTCGGATTTTGGGTCTCAACGAAATCCTAGGTCGAACCGGCACAAGTTCCCATCCCCGAGAACTCACCTTTCACCTACTCCTTTCAGGAGACGATTGCCACCCAGTCCTTCAGGTGGACTTTTGCTTAGCTTCCGATACTTTCGGACCTCGAGATACTCAAACCCTGACCCGTCTCTACTCCTGTCCTTAGTCATCGCTCAGCTAAGTTGCTCAGTCCCTTGGGCCAAGACTTCATTCCCTAGTAGTCCTTTGCCAAGTGCCTAGCAGCCCTTCGTTAGGTCTTCGTTACCAAGCAGTCCTTCGCTTGGTGCCTAATAGTCCTTCGCTAGGTCTTAGACTCCTAGCAGCCCTTCGCTAGGTGCCCAGCAGCCCTTCGCCAGGTCTTAGGGTTTCGATGCCTAGGTTAACTAGGACTTTTCTTCAACTTAGGTTACTTCTCCTTTGCTCCCCTTTGTCTGTTCATTGTATCACTGACTTAAGTGTATTGTCAAACATTAAAAGACTTAAAGGAGAACATCATTGATGCAACTTGCACCAACAATCTCTCCCTTTTTGATGTTTGACAATAACTTAAGTTAGATTGGTTTAAGGGGCTAACTTACCATCCTTGGTATCAAAAATGAAAAAATCATATAAGTTTTGAAACTACATTTTTTATTTTTGGGAGAAAATTTTTCTAACTTAAGCACACCTCTCCCCCTTTGTCATACATCTAAAAAAACAAGAAAATACTTGTACCAACAATGACAACCTTTGGTTCTTTTTGAGAATACTTAGTACAAAATTTTTGAAAGCATTGTATTTTGAATGGTATATTGCATTTTTTGAAAAATGCATATTTTGAAAACGATGCTATGCGCTTTGAAAAGTATAAGTACTTTGAAAATTATTATAATCTTTAAAAAAATGCAAGTACTTTTGTAATTTTTGAAAAATATAAGTACTTTTGAAAAATGCATAACTTTTGAAAGAATGCTATTTTAGAAAATATAAATATTATGCATATTTTGCAAGTACTAACTATTTTTGAAAAAGTTGAAACTTTAAAAAATCTAAGTAATTTTTGAAACATAATATTTTATTTGACTAGGTTTCTTTTCCAGTCTAACATAATCCTAGGAAACTTTGTTAACTGCAAGGATATTTTCCTAAATGTCCTGGAAATTCTTCAAACTCAAGTAAATATTAACAGAATTTTGCCAAAAACAAATGATAGTACTTTTTTTAAAAAATGTGTGAACTTTTGAAGACCCAATATTTTACTTAACTTGGTTTATCTTCCAGTCTGACACTATCCTGGGAAACCTTGTTGACTACAAGGACATTTCCTAAGTGTCCTGGAAATTCTCCAACCCAAGTAAACATTTTCCAAAAATAATTTCATAAGTCACACAAATTCTGACAAATAGAATAATAGTATTTTGAAAGACTACTTATGTTTTTAGCAAGATTTGAAAATACCGCGCATGAAAATATTTGAAATAATCAATAATTCTTTTAACTTGATCTTTCCCTAAACTTGACCCAGTCCTGGGAAGATTGTTGACCACAAGTACTCTTCCTCTGAGTCTTAAGGTTTGATTCAAATCAAAGGAATTATCTATTAATTTCAAAATAATTAATTATACAAAAAACTATTTTCAGAAGTTTGATTCATACTCCCCCTAAATTTGACACATCCTAACAGTCCTTGTAGATTATGAAGTGGACCTTCCTCTGTGTCTTTAGGGTTTATCAAAATCAAACAAGACAAAGACCACTTTTAGAATGTATTTTGAAATTTTGAACCATATTAAGATAATTTATCCGACAAAGTTTTCGAAGAACGTAAATAATAGTGTTTAAAGCCCGGTTTTCGAAAACCATTTTAAAAGACAGTGGTTTTTCAAGGACAATTTTTGAAACAGAATAAACCACTCCCCCTGTACCCAACATCGTTTGACTCTATCTAAGTGCCTTAAGGAACTTTAGTATTGTCCTAAGAGGCTTGTGTCTAATTGAGTGAGTCAAATAATTTTTGAAAAGATATACTTTTGAAAAATGTATAATATGTATAATCAATCAGACAAGCATGAATTTCATAAAAACATTATTATGTTGAAGCACTATTTTGAAAATATATTTTTAGGAAAATATTCTAACAATTTTGAAAAATAATTTTGAAAATATTTTTCAATTCATTAGTCCTTAACATCTCACCCATTTTAGATGTATCAATACAACAAGCATGGTTGCCTTATAGGTGTATTGTGAGATGCTTGAATCATTTTTCTTAATTTATTATTAACTCTAAGATTTAATTGAAGCTTGTGTTATATTTGAATTTGACAAGAAGTAACTTGAATTTGAATTTCAAAAATTGGCTTCCAGGTCTTGGCGAGGCACTAGGCCTTCTTTGGTCGTAGCCTTATTGGATCATCAACCCTTTCCTTGACAAAGCCTTTTAGTGAAATTTCATTTTCAAAATTACTTTTTGAAAAATTCTGATGTAATTAGTTTGGGTCTTGGATTGGTAGCTTCGGCTAGTTTCACCAGTCTAAAGAGACCAAGTAGAGTATACTTGACCTTATTAGAATTGGCTTCCCTAACGTACTATCATCTCACCGCCACCCAATACTATGTTGATCAAGTTTCAATTATTCTTTTTCCTATAGCCGTTCTAATATATGCATAAAATTTAAATATGAATGACATGTCATATATTAAAAAGAAGTAGCAAATGCATGGCATGACAATTATGCATGAGTCAAACAATTCAAACCATTTATTTAAGTTTCTAAAAATGTATCAAATTCTCGATTTGATACATGTCGTGTGAACCCACGAATATGTCAACCCACTTTGACATATTTGATGTTATTAAATTAATTGTTGCGGTTTGGATAAGGTTTTAGTTTAGTTCGAGTTTAAGTTATTTTGGATTCAAGTTAATTAAGAATTAATTGAAGTATGGATTAATGAAATAATTAAGAATTAATTGAAGTGAATTAATTTGAATCACTTAAAATTGAATTTACTTGAAGTAAATTGAATTAATTAACTTTATTTTAATTAAATTGATTTAATTGACTTAATTAAGATTTAATTAAGGTTTTAATTTAATTTAATTTAATTTGAACAAAATTTGAATTTTAATTTAATTTGTACTTAATTTAATTTAATTTAATTTAAATTTAAATTTTATTTGAATTTAATTTAAATTTTAATTTAATTTGAATTTAATTTATTTAAATTAATTTCAATTAATTGAATTTATTTGAATTTATTTGAATTAAATTGAGTTAATTAAGTTTATTTGAATTAATTGAATTAATTAAGTTTATTTGAATTAATTGAATTTATTTGAATTAATTGAATTAGTTAAGTCTATTTGAATTTAATTAAGATTTAATTTGAATTTAATTAAGATTTAATTTGAATTTAATTAAGATTTAATTTGAATTTAATTAAGATTTAAATTGAATTTAAATAATATTTAATTTCAATTTAATTAAGATTTAATTTGAATTTAATTATTATTTAATTTGAATTTAAATAATATTTAATTTGATTTTAATTAAGAATTAATTTGAATTTAATTAAGATTTAATTTGAATTTAATTAAGATTTAATTTGATTTAATTAAGATTTATTTTGAATTTAAATAATATTTAATTTGATTTTAATTAAGATTTAATTTGAATTTAATTAAGATTTAATTTGAATTTAATTTGAATTAAGGTTTAATTCAAATTTAATTAAGTTTTAATTTGAAATTAATTAAGATTTAAGTTGAATTTAATTAAGTTTTAATTTGAATTTAATTAAGATTTAATTTGAATTTAATTAAGATTTAATTTGAATTTAAATAATATTTAATTTGAATTTAATTAATATTTAATTTAATTTCGAATAATTAAGATTATAATGATTAATTAATAGTTGTGGGTTTAAGTTCATCATTTTAATTATTTCGAAAATTTCTTCTTCATCTTTATCTATCTTTTATAGTTTTTCTAATAATTCAGATTTATTTGAACCTTTGTGAATTTTATTAACTATGGCCTTTGTCTTAGATATTTCCATATCCTCCTCAAGATTAGATTTTTCAATATCCTCAAGGTAGGTGGAGTAAAATTGGTCGCTAGTTAAAGTTTTGTAGTAACTTTCAGGATTATCTATAATTAAGTTATTATCTAGGAAAATTTTATCTTCAAAATTATCCTCAGAATTATCCTCTAAAGCAATTTCAAGATTATCTCTAGAATTATCTTCATTAACTTCAGAGTTATCTTTAGAATTTTTAAATTCGAATTCTGAGTTATACAACGGATTTTTAAATTTGAATTCATAATTATCTAAAAAATTATCCAATTTGAATTCGGATTTATCCTTAGGATTTTCGAATTTGGATTCGGGATTAATTTCATATTTAAGTTTAGAATAATTGTATCATTATCCGTAGAATTATTAGAGTTCATTCCAGATTTGAGTTCAGAATTAATTTTAGCAATTAATGAATTGGTATTAATGTTTAAACAATTTATTTCTAACATTTTAGCCATATTCACATTTTGTAACTTGTCATTCAAAATATCTACTTGACTATGCAGTAATTCTAACTTATCAGGGAAATTATCTAAATTGTTAACAGACATTGCAGGAATTTGTAAAACTTTTGGAACATAAATCTTACGTACCTTTGTCGGGCACTTGTTCTTGTAGTGTCCGTGTTTTCCGCACTTGAAGTATTGTACGTGATCCTTGTTTTTCCGGACTCCTGGCGGTGGTACCCCCTTTGCCGCTGGTGGTGTAGACCGAGTCTTACGAGTCGGGCACTAATTTTTATAGTGCCCTCTCTCCCTGCATGTGAAGTACGTGATATGAAATTTAAAAACAGACATTTAAATAAAATATACCTGATTCACCCCTGGGCTCCCCCTCAACTGCTGGCGTCGTTGCTCCGTCGGAGGTTAGTCCGGTGAAGAGCGGCTTGGCTCTGATACCAATTGTAGGACCGGTGCCGTCGATAGAGGGGGTGAATATCGAACGTTAAAATATTTCATGGAAATCTTCGTAAAACTTTCGATCTATTCAGAGTGTTAGTGCAGCGGAAAATAAACTAGAAAAAGAAAAACAATACACAAAGACACAGCGGGATTTATTTACTTGGTTCCCAACCCCCCAGGGTCAGTACGTCCAAGGCCTATGTACTCGGTGTGAGTCCACTATTGGTCTCCTTTCCGGAATTTCCGGAGGCGGAGAAAACCTGTCTTACAATGTAGAAGTACAAGTACAAGTACAGAAAATTAAGTACGGAAAATTAAATGCAAACCGAACAAAACAAAGTTGAAGCTCAGCCGATCTGGACCTCCGAAGTGCCACGCACTTCCTCCTGGAGCCTCTCGATCATAGAGCCTCGTCTTTAGCACATTGTCTTCGGTCAGAATGATCAGAATGGTACTTGGCAGTTGTATTTGAAGCAGAGGGGTCGAAGCCCCTTATATAGGCTTCATACGGACGCCCTGGACGTTGGGGGCGCCTCGATATACCCGGTCAAACCTTATCCCCCCGTCGACCTCTCCGCAGCTGATAAAACCTTTGACCAGGGTACCCTGGACCTCCAGGGCACCCTCACGAAAGCTTATCTGTGTTTCAAACTCGAAACAGCAAATACAGCATTGAACCAGGGCGCCCCGGACCTCCCAGGCGCCCCGCTTGAAGCTTATTCTGCTTACTTCGCTTACACCTTCTTTTTACACTTTGGCTTGAGGCCCCCAACACTGGGGGCGCCCTGGATGATGGGGCGCCCCCACTGATGGGGGCGCCCTGCTTCAAGGCTTCCAGCCTGTTTGCTTTGTCTTCCAATCTTAGTACCTGCAAGATACACAAACACAAAAGCACATATACATATAATATTAGCCTTAAGGACTTGGTTCGGATTTTGGGTCTCCACGAAACCCTAGGTCGAACCGGCACAAGTTCCCATCCCTGAGAACTTGCCTTTCACCTACTCCTTTCAGGAGACGATTGCCACCCAGTCCTTTAGGTGGACTTTTGCTTAGCTTCCGATACTTCCGAACCTCGAGACGCTCAAACCCTGACCCGTCTCTACTCCTGTCCTTAGTCATCGCTCAGCTAAGTTGCTCAGTCCCTTGGGCCAAGACTTCATTCCCTAGCAGTCCTTTGCCAGGTGCCTAGCAGCCCTTCGCTAGGTCTTCGTTACCAAGCAGTCCTTCGCTTGGTGCCTAATAGTCCTTCGCTAGGTCTTAGACTCCTAGCAGCCCTTCGCTAGGTACCCAGCAGCCCTTCGCCAGGTCTTAGGGTTTCGATGCCTAGGTTAACTAGGACTTTTCTTCAACTTAGGTTACTTCTCCTTTGCTCCCCTTTGTCTGTTCATTGTATCACCGACTTAAGTGTATTGTCAAACATTAAAAGACATAAAGGAGAACATCATTGATGCAACTTGCACCAACAAGCACAAGTATAAAACATGATAAAATGAATGAGTATTAATTATATCCTGTCTTCACAAAACCAAGATTTAGTCAATGCCTCAGCTTAGAGCTCCAAAATGGTTCTAAGTTGGAATGTGCCTAAAGTCCCATCAGGGACTCATCCTCATCGGATCTCTCCTCCAGTGACTTACCTTACTTTCCATTTGCAGATTGACTCAGCTTTTTGACCCACTTGGTCTTCCTACCAGATGTCCCATTTGGACTTCGTTTTAGGTCTCCACCAACCTGCACTTTAACCAACTGTCAGGCCCTACGGACCCAATTAAACTTCCTGCTAGGACTCAACCACACTGGACTTCAACCTAGTGTCAGGTCCTAAGCATTTCAATCCTACAAACTTGGTAACAAGGTTAGACAAATAACACACCTAATTTTAATCCTTTTATCATACATCAAAATCTGAGTTTGACCGTTAGTGCGAACTACACTAACAGCGGCTTAGCAAAGTCTCAACAGATCGTGGAACTACATAGGAAGTCTAGATGGGTCAAGAAGACTTGACATATGGCAGGAAGACTCGATAAGTCTAGAGGACGCAATGTCGAGAGGAAGCTCTGGCAAGCTGATCCAATGTTGAGCAGGTGAAGTCCAAATAGGTCTATAGGACTCAATATTTAACAGGTGAGTAAAGGTATGTTCCTGGATAAAAGTGCAGTGAAGTATTGTCTCGAAGAGACAAACTTTAAGCGATAATCCAACTAAAGAAACCAAGGTGATTTCTAAGTTGAGATCAAGAGAGATCCTACTGTCTTACTACTTATGCATATTACCTATATATTTGTGCTAATCTTGTTTTTTTGCAGGGCTACTTTTAATATACTACTTGTATTGTACTATCCTTGCTGATGTAGATTAGTCAAACTAAGTTGACCAGGGATTCGGTTGACTGATCATTGGGATTAGTCCACTGATCCAGCCAAAATACACAACCACGAAGAAGTTTAGAGTTATCCGTCAACTAATGATCAGGATAAGTTGACATATCCACATTTGGTAGGCACGGGGTGTGAAGAAGGAAACCTATTCAGTCGACTAATCATCAATATCCATTAACTAAACATATTTATTGTAATGCCAGCCAAGCAGTGAATACAAGGAAGGCATAGTGTTCCGTTGACCGATAGGAGGATCAATCGACCATTGGATCTGTCGATTGAACGGTTTATCAGTTGACCGAACGTAGCCTATATAAGAGGGTCTCGGGATCAGTGCTCAACAATCACTTCCATTACTTCGCTATTCACTTTCTGCATCATCTAATTGCTCTCAACTACTTCCATGATGCTAGAATGCTCTCTGACACACTACGCTTGAGTTCACATCCTTGTGTTGGTATACTTTATTTTTTCATTTTCTTGTATCTAAAAAGAGATAGTAGGTTGTCATTATCTTTCTTTCATTCTGTACGATCTCACTTCTCTCTGAAAGTTTTTTGAAAAAAAGGTGTTTAGTGAATTTCCCAACAAAGTGATCGAGGATCGCGAGCCTGGAGTAGGAGTCGACAAAGACTCTGAACCAAATAAAAGAAACTTGTCTCTTGGATTGTATTTTTCCGATGCATTAGTTTGAATTCTTTCAAAACAAACAAGATTCACCCCCCCCCCCCCCGTCTCCTATCTCTAATGATCCTACAATTGATATCAGAGCGAGAACGCTCTGAAAAGACTTAATAGTCTTATTAGTACATTCTTTCTTTTCTTTAATTCTATTTATTCTTTATTTTGCACTACTAATCCCAAGACAAAGTCTTGAAAATTCTTTTAGTGTTTATTTTGATTTATAGAATGACAAACTCTCATGAAGAAGGATATAACACTGTCCATCCCCTCTCTTCAATGGAGAAGATTTCAGCTATTAGAAGAAGAGAATGGAGTGCTTCCTAAAGTCCGACATCGATCTGTGATTCAACATCAAGAAAGGCTACATATGACCAATTGAGGATGGAGAACCCTTGGATCCAGAGAAATGGAATTCTGACATAAAAAAGAAAGGCCCAGATTGACTACAAAACCATGAACATCTTCCAATGCGACCTAACAAAAGAAGAACTCAATAGAGTTGGTATGTTCGACAACACCAAGGAACCTTGGGATTGACTAGTGAAGCTTCACAAAGAAACCAACGATTCAAAGGTACCAAGACAGACTTGCTATTGAATCAACTGTTCAATATAAAAATATTGTCTGGAGAAACTGTAACTCAACTCTACGCAAGAATCAAGGGCATCATAAACGACCTTCACTTAATTAGCCACCACATTGAAAACTGAGACATAATAAGATATGTGTTAAATTCATTCCCTTGAAATGCATTATAGGCATCGATGATAGATGCCTATAAGGTTTCAATGGACCTTTCATTTATCAAACTAGATGAATTGCTATATGAATTTGAATTATACGAGCAGACTAATCTTGGTCTAATAGAGAAAGGTATAACTTTGTATGCAAGACAAAGGAAAAGTAAGGAGTCCAAGATTAAGTCTAAACCAAAGATTGAATCTAAGAGCAAATCAAAATCAGACTCAACCAATGAAGATGAGATAGTAAACATGGTTCGAAGAATGTTTACTAAGAGGAAGACCAAGAGAAACCTAAAGAAAGTGAAAAGTACATCACCTGTACCAAAATCAGAGATCACTTGCTTTGGATGCAATAAGTAGGGTCACTATAAACATGAATGTCAAAATCTGAAGGAGGAGAAACCCAAGCAATCCAGAAGAAGGAAAACCCTCAAAGCAACATGGGACGAAACTTCGTCGGACGAGTCAAATGTGGAGGAACCAAAGTACTCAAGTCACTTGGCACTGATGGCAATGAATGATGAATCCAAGCACGAGGCCCAGTCAAAATATGAGTCAGACTCTGATTCTGAGTCAGATCACAAAGATGGGGTAAATTTATTATTCAAAATTCAGTTACGCAAAATAGTTAAGTGTTTGTTTAGAAAGTTGGCTAAGTCTGAGGATTAGATTAACACACTCCTTAAGGAGGTTAACCACCTTAAGCAACAAGTTAACTTGAACCCCTCAACTAACCAGGTTCAAGAAGGAACTTCAACTCAAGTTTCAAAACTTGAGGAAGTAAATTCTTCCTTGAAAGGTCAAGTTGAGGGACTCAAGAAAATGTTGGAGAAGTTCAACTTGGGTTCCAAGTGTTTTGAATATGATGCTTGGATCCCTACAGGTTATGTACAACAAATCTATGCTCGGATACAACCCCAAGTCAACAAACAAATCTTACTTATCCTTGTTTAGTCAAAATATTAGTCCAAGCATGGGTCCCGAAAGCTTCCCTAACAAAGTAAGTAAGACCAAACCAATATTTTGTGCCTAAAAATCAAATCCACTTCCTAAATAACAAACTTAAATTTTCAATAGGAGGTGTCAAACTAAATGTCACATCAATAACTCAACCTACCAATTTGGGTACCTAGGACTAGTAAATCAGGCTTAGTTCAAACTTGTAAAAGATCTAAGTTTAGTATTAAGTCCCTTGGGTGAGAATAATTGGGAAGCTCTGTCTCAGAATGTGGTTACTTCTAATGATGCCCATATGATTCACAACAACCTAGGAGCTTTACATAAGGAAGCTTGCTTGGAGGACCCAAAGCTACGCTTAGACCAAGCACAAATTAAAACTACTCTTGATAATTAACAAACAATTCATCTCACAACAACTATAGGATTACCCGGATGAGATGAAAAATAATACCAAAATCAAAATTAAATGAAAAATCAAAATTAAACTAAATTTAAAATTAAACCAAAATCAAATTATACCAAAATCAAAATTAAACCAAAATCAAATTAAAAACAAAATTAAACTAAAATCTTAAAACCCAAATTAAACCAAACTCAAATTAAACCAAAATCAGAATCAAATCAAAATCAAACTAAACTAAAACCTAAGTTAAACTGAAATCAAATTAAACCAAATTTAAACTAAACAAAAAATTTTAAAATTTAAACTTAAAAACTTTTAATAAAAACATACTTTTAACTTCAAAACTTATTTTTAACTTAAATTAAAACTTAATTAAAATTAAAATTTTATTTTAACATAAATTAAAAACTTATTTTAACATAAATTAAAAACTTATTTTAAACTTAACTAAAAAACGTATCTACATAAATAAAACATTATAAAAACTTAAATAAAAAACTTTTAAGTTACATAAATATTTTTAACTTAAAAACTTATTTTAAAAATATTTATTAACTTAAAAGTTTACTTTAAAAACTTATTTTAAAAATATTTTTTAACTTAAAAATTTATTTTTATTTTAAAAATATTTTTTAGTTTAAAAAGTTTATTTTTATTTTAAAAATATTTTTTAACTTAAAAAAATATTTTAAAAACTTAAATAAATTATAAACAAAAGTTTGTGTTAGAAAACTTAAATAGAAACTTATTTTTAAAAAATAATATTTTTTAACTTAAAACTTATTTTAAAATTTCTAACTTGAGAACGGTTAATTTAATTTTTTTTACCTAATTAAACAAAAACTTATTTTAATCTTAAGAACTTATTTTTTTTTAAATGTTAAATGAAAAACTAAAAAACTTAATAATCATCTCACACAATTTGATTGTACCATGATGGACAATCTAGAACTAATGAGATGAACTAAGTAAAATAAATATATTTTCTGAACTCTAAATTCTATCAATCGATTAAACCCATTCTGCCATACTCCGTTGACTAATAAAACCTATCAATTGACGAATCACTCAAAACTCAACAGCTAGAAGAGTATTTAAGTATTTCGTCGACTAATAAACCCTTTTCAATCGACGGATCAATGTCAGTGTGAAAAAGTCATGAAAAATTTAATCATTCCATTGACCGATAAACCCAATTAGCCAAGGAAACACTAGACAAATGTATCTATTGAATTCAATTTATCCGTCAACTGATAAAACTTAACAATCGATCGATAACTATTCAAAATCACCTGATTGGTCGAAATTTTGAGAAATCAATTTATCAGTCGACGGATATGCTTATCAATCAACCAATTAAGCATTATAACCCCCCCCCCCCCCCCCCCCCCCCCCCTCAGGCCGCAGCCAATCCCACACCATAACACCTTCTCCTTAATCTTCTTCTTTCTAATCTTCAAGGAAAACAAAGCTTTGACTACAAA
>JAGFNQ010006277.1:0-32207 GCA_024364735.1 Boesenbergia rotunda | reverse complement strand
CGATAATTACAGCAGTATAGGTTCCCACTAATTGATTTAACCCCATGTGAGTCAAATAGGTCTAAGTGAATTAATTCCAGAATTGACTTGGTTTGAGTTTGATTAGTTGGTTTGTGGGTTGACCTAGTTTGTTTTTCCTTGTTGACAAGCATTACATAAGGTTGACTCAAGGTTAGATAACTTTGGTAGGCCTCTAACTAAACCATTTAGTTTAGGTAGTTTTCTGAAGTGAGTGTGTGAAAGTCTCCTATGCCAGAGCCAAGTCTCATCCTTATGGGTTAAGAGGCAGTTTTCTAAGGGACAGGTTAACTTAATTTCATAAATGTTATTGTGCCTAAGTCCTCTAAGTGTGATGTTTGGGTTGTCATTGTGTTTGATCAAACATTCATTGGATAGGAACCTAACCTTATAACCAGTGTCACACAATTGGCTAATGCTTAGTAAATTGAAGTTGAAATTTTCAACAAGTAATACATTTGTTATTATGAAATCTGACTCAAGTTCAATATTGCCTAGGCCAATTACCTTAAGTTTACCGTTGTTTCCAAAAGCAACAGTCCCTAGTCTTTTGTACTTGAGTTCTATAAATTTGGTGGGATCCCCAGTCATGTGTCTGGAGCATCCACTGTCAATGATCCATTTATTTTCCTACAGTTAAGTAAACGGTTTAGACCTAGGTTGAGTTTTTTGAAAAAAAATCTAAAAAGATTTAAACACTTGAGTTTGAATTTTAAATTTGAGTTATGTTAAGCTTGACTTTGAATTTGATTTTTAATTTGAATTTGAATTTTAATTTGAATTTGAATTTGAATTTGAATTTTAATTTGAATTTTAATTTTAATTTGAATTTTAATTTGAATTTGAATTTGAATTTGAATTTGAATTTTAATTTTAATTTGAATTTGAATTTGAATTTGAATTTGAATTTTAATTTTAATTTGAATTTGAATTTTAATTTGAATTTGAATTTTAATTTGAATTTTAATTTGAATTTGAATTTGAATTTTAATTTGAATTTTAATTTGAATTTGAATTTTAATTTGAATTTGAATTTGAATTTTAATTTGAATTTGAATTATCAATAATTTGAATTTTAATTTGAATTTGAATTTGAATTTTAATTTGAATTTGAATTTGAATTTGAATTTGAATTTGAATTTTAATTTGAATTTTAATTTTAATTTGAATTATCAATAATTTAAATTTGGTTATCCTTATTCATCTCACTCGGTCTAAGTTATCAATCAAGGGAGTCCTATGATTTTGTGAGATGGTTTTGAGTTTGATTAGAAAAGTTAATTTGACCTTGTGTTAGATCCAAGTTTAACAAGTAGTAATTTAAAAGTACACTTCAATAATTGGCTTCCAGGCCATGGCGAGGCACAGTGGCCTTCTTTGGCCGAAGTCTTATTGGAGCAACAACCATTTTCTAGTCAAAGCCGCTTAAAGAAGTTGAACTTTTAACTTACTCATTGAAAACCTTGGTACTAAATAGTACAAGATTCAAATTAACTTTGAAGCTAATCCTAAGTGCCCACCTGGGCAGAGGCTGATTTTAAGGTGCCAACTAGTTTGGAGCCTCCTCCTAAATTGTAGACTGGGTGTCTAGGGTCAATGTAATGGATGTCCCTTTTTGGGGCATAAAATTGATTCTGACCTACTTGCTTTGTTAGATAAGCTTTCGGAACCCACGCTTTTCGTTGATTTTTGCGGGGGTGGATAAAGGAGATAAAGGATCTTTGGTTCGATCTTGATTTATATCCTATCCCAGATTTGTTGTACATGCCCTTTTGTGATCCAAGAATAAGGTCAAAGTTCTTGGATCGGGTTGTGAAAGTTGCTAGTAGATCCTTAAGTTTTAGGACTTCGCCCTTTAGGGTTGAGTTTTCAGTTTCAATCTCAATTAATTTTTGATTTTGAGTTTGTTCAGTTAATGTTCTAGTATTAATTAATTGCTCCTTAAGGTCTTGATTTTCCTTAAGGAGCTGGTTATTTCTAGATTCAGTTTCAAGCAATTTTTTATTTAAAACAGAAATAATTTTAAAGAACTTTTCATTTACTGAATCTAAATATACCTTTGTAGAGCCGTCTGAAAATAGTCCGATCTCTTGGCTCGACTCGTATTCGGAATCCTCGTCTTGATCTGAGTTTGATTCTGGTCCGGTTGCCATCAGTGCGAGGTAGCTTGCGTTCTTTTGATGTTCATCGTCGGAATCGTCCGAGCTTTCATCCCATGTGGCTTGAAGAGCCTTCTTCTTTTTGTTCTTAGTGGGTTGGTCCTCTTTCTTGTAAGGGCATTCATGTTTGAAGTGCCCTTTTCTGTTACAGCCGAAGCAGATCATTTTGCTTTTACCTTCAGTGCTGTAGGGCTTCACTACTTTTTGAATATCTTTCTTTGAAAATTTGTTCTTCCTTCTGGTTAACATTTTTCTTACCAAGTTCACCAGTTGTTCTTCTTCATCAGAGCCTGACTCATCTTCAGGTTCTTCTTGGACTTTTCTCTTTGATTTGGCTTCCTTTGGTGAACCTGCAAATAAAGCTAGCCCTTTCTCGGCCTTGGCGTTAGTCTGTTCGTGCAGTTCTAATTCACAAAACAATTCATCTAAATTGATTTTAGAAAGGTTCCTAGAAATTTTATAAGCATCTATAATAGATGCCCATAGTGAATTTCTAGGGAATGCATTTAAAGCGTACCTTATGATGTCCCGGTTCTCCTGTTTGTGCCCGATCATGTGGAGTCCATTCAGTATGTCCTTGATCCGGGCGTGGAGTTGACTTGCAGATTCTCCTTCCTGCATTTTTATATTAAATAACTTATTTAAAAGTAAATCCCTTTTTGTTACCTTGGCATCAGAGGTGCCTTCATGTAGTTCAATTAATTTGTCCCATAGCTCCTTTGCTGAGTCAGTTGGTCCAATTCTGTTTAGCTCCTCTTTGGTAAGTCCGCACTGGAGGGTGTTCTGGGCTTTGAACTCGGTCTGAGCCTTTTTCTTCATCTCCGAGTTCCATCTGTCGGGCCTAAGTGGAGCATTATTTCCCTCATCCATTGGCGGTGTGTAACCTGTTTGAACTGCAAACCACTGATCCATGTCGGTCTTCAGATAAACCTCCATCCTTCTCTTCCAGTAGGGAAAGTCTTCCCCATTAAAGAGAGGAGGGCGGGCAGTGGTATAGCCTTCACCTTGAGCCATCTGAAATAGACTACACAAAAACTTGTCCCAAGACTAAGTCTTGGATTAGTAGTGTGGTAGAAATAGGAGAAGAGAGAGAAAAAGTGACTCGAAATGGTGTTGCACCAAATTCGAGTAAAATCAAACGAACGGAAAAAATAATCCAAATCTAGGCAACAATACCTAATTTAGATCAAGTGTAGCGAAAAACCAAAACTTAAAAAAAAACTGGATTTCCCCCGGCTCTTATGGTGGTTGCACCGATACAGAGCGAACTTGGCTCTGATACCACTTGTAGGATCGATGCACGTGAGAGGGGGGGTGAATCACGTGACTTTTTAAAAAATTAAATCAGAGTGTTTTAAAAAGCGTGCACAGCGGAAATGAAAGAGACGAAAAACAAACACACAAACACGAACGATTTTTACTTCGTTCGGAGCCTTCGGCGACTCCTACTCGAAGGCCCAGGTCCCTCGGACCTTTCCGTTGGGCAATCTACTAAAACTCTCTATCGGTCAACCCCGATAGAGTAGGCGAGTACAAATGAATTGAAAGTGTGACAACCCCACACTTTCAAGTAATTAAGTGCAATAAAGTATTAAAAGAAATTCTTCTTTTTACCGACGTCCGGAGTAGGTCGACTCTTTCGGGGCAGCGGGACGTCGTCGGCTCGAAGTGTAGCGTTTCCGGAGCAAGGCGCGAGCGTAGAAGAACTTGAAAGCTTTGGAAGAAGTGTTGTCCTTGAACCTTGGTCGAGGGGCTCTATTTATAGCCCTGGGGGCGCCCGAAACGTCCGGGGCGCCCCTCTGCGTGGCTGCCGATCCGCAGCCCTCTCGGTCAAGCACTTGATCTCTTTATCTTCGGGATCACCTTTGACTGGGGCGCCCGACGCGCGCGGGGCGCCCGATTTGACCGGTCAAAGCCACATCTCCTTGGCTTCGCGAGGGTGAGCTTCGGCAGTTGGCAGTGAGGTGGCACAGGGGGCGCCCGAGACATGCGGGGCGCCCGACGCGCGCGGCTGTCGGGGCGTTTACCTCTCTGCTGACTTTGGGTTGACTCTGGGGCGCCCGACACATCCGGGGCGCCCTGCTCAGCTACGGCCTCACTCCTTTGAGGCTCTCTGAGCTGCAGAATCATAGTCCTTTGGTCCTGCATCCAGGGTTAGTCCAAAACAAGGCTAGCACAATTTTATATGGACTAAAATAAGATACAATTCTAAGTTAATTAGATCCTGTCTCCCAGACCAGGATCTAACCAGGACTCAACTTAGATCACCTAAATGGGTCTAAGTTGGACCGCGCCTAAAGTCCAAGATTGGACTCGTCCTCACTGGGTCGCTCCTCCAGTGACTTACCTTACTTACCCATTATGCAGCTCTGCTTGACTTCTTGACCCTACCAGGACTTCCTGCCAAGGCTCAACCACCTTGGTCTTCCTGCCAAGTCTCAACCAACTTGGTCTTCAGCCAGTTGTCAGGTCCCGCGGACCCAACTGGACTTTCCGCCAGGACTCAACCATCCTGGACTTCAGCCTGGTGTCTGGTCCTAAATCTTTCAACTCTGCACACTTGGTAAAGAGGTTAAACACACACAACCCTAACTTTAACCACTTTGTCATACATCAAAACCCGAGTTTGACCGTCAGTGCAAACTGCACCAACAGGGGGTTATCCTTGATAACCTTGGTTATCCATCCAAGGTTATCAATAAAAATCTTGTTTTGATTAGATAATCAGTAATTCCCAAGTAATTATCGATGTCCGACACGTCAGCAAAAGGGGCATGCAACCCGGAATCGGAAAATCTTAGGAAAGTAAGGTTTTTCTTGATTCCGGGGTTATGAAACTTATCTTTCCAAAATTATCCTCCAATATTTACCTTAGCAAAAGAGACATTATTCGCGGGTGACCATCGGCAACGACGACAGGCGACCACTGCCAGCGACCGTCAGCCGACGGCCAGCGACCGACGACCACCGACGGTCGATGACCGGCAACAACGGCCAGCGACCATTATTCGCGGCCGACGACCGGCAACGACGGCCGGTGACCACTGCTGACGGCCGGCCATTATTCGTGACCGACAACCAACAATAACAGCCAGAGACCGAGGGTACGAATATGTATATAATATCATCTTACTTTTTATTTTAAATTTATAAGCATATAATATTATTATACTTAAATTTAACTAAAAGATAATACGGTAAAAGATTATATTATGTCATAGACTATTACCTCCAAACAAATGAGATTTTATTTGATTACCTAAATTGAACCAAACAACTTCAGATTATGTTTCATTCCCCATTATCTTGGTTATGTTATTACTTGGTAATCACATAACTAAGATTATATCTGATAACTTGAACCAAACGCACCCTAACTGCTTGGTCACTTGATGTAGTTTGACACCTATGACATTAGCTTTTTACCTTATCTTTATATATCCTGCCTTGTTTGCTATTAGTCTTTAAATGTGTTTTATAGAACATGTCTTTATTTTTAAAACTACTTTTTGAAATTCTAGCTTTTAAAATTTATATACCTTTTTGTAAATTTTCAAAATTTAGGATTTTCAAAATTACAAATGAAGCTCATCTAAGTCTTAACATAGTATCCATGTACCTATAGATTTAGGTAGCTAACATCTCATAAACATATTAGGGTTTTTTATTTGTGTTTGATTAACATAGAAATGGGTGAGATACTTAAGGTCTAGCCTAGATTTTAGATATTTACTCAGTGCATTGACATAAATCCAAGGTTTTAAACTCAAATTGATTAAGTTGCATATGTATAAAATCCAAACTCTCAACTTGACCAACTTTAATCACATAAGCTGATATTTTATGATAAATAGCTAAGAACTAAAGTTGGGCATTTTATATAAGGATTTTTTCTAGAACTCTTATATGCTTGAACTTTAGGGCAACTTTTCAAAAGAAAATGTTAATTTAAGGAGAGCATCTAATTTACAATTTATTATAAAACTTAAATTTTCAATGAAAGCTTTTAAAAATTACTTAAGTATTTTCAAAACTCATTTTAAAATTTAAGAAAATTTTTAAAATTAATTTAAGTATTTTCAAAACCTATTTTTACAAAAATTACTTAAGTTATTCCAAAACTCATTTTAAAATATAAGAAAATTTTCAAAATTAATTTAAGTATTTTCAAAACCCATATTAATTTTTAATCTTTTTAAAAAATACATAGTTTTTTTCAAAACTCATTTTAAAATTTAAGAAAATTTTCAAAACCTATTTTACTTTTTCAAAAAAAAATTACATAAGTGCTTTCAAATTTTTGTTTCAAACTTAATTTTTTTAAAAAATTATTTTGAAACTTATAATTTTTTTAAATATTTTTAATACTTATTATGAAACTTAAGAAAATTTTTAAAAATTACTTAAGTACTTTTTAAACCTATTTTCAAAATTTTACTTTAAAACATAAATATATAATGACTTAATTTTTTTTAAAACTGATAAAATATTTCAAAAATTACTTTAGTATTCTCAAAACTTATTTTAAAAATTAAGTAAATTTTTCAAAAATTGCAAATATTTTAATGTGTCTTAAAACTTAGAAGACTTTCTTATGAGATTTTTCAAATATCTTTGGGGCAACCCTCATTTAACCTATGTAATCCCATTTTTTTTTTGAAGTTAGTCAAAGCGAGGGAGATATCATATTCATGGGAGGTGTTAAATACGGCAAATTGAAATCCGGTCCAGAAAATTTTTCGAGAAATTTTTTGAAGGTTTTGGGGATTCTGGATGGTCGGGAGAATTACAAGGGTTTAAAGTGGTTAGGAAACCCTAAGTTGAAGGGGTTTTATTGATAAAACTCAAAACTAGGGGTGAAGTTTTGGTAACTTAAAGGTCAAGGATTAAATTGCAAAAATGCAACAGATAAATCCATTTCTCCTCCTCGACTCCATAGCCCGACCCCTCTTTGCCTGACTCTTCTCCCTTCTGCCACCCGAGCGATTGTCAACTTTTCCTCACCATCATCAGCACCGATTAGCACCCTGCTCCGTCGACGCCAAGCCCATCATGCCGAGGTACTTGGATTTCCCTGAGCTCATCCTTGAGCCCTATGTTCTATGTGTGAGTGACAATTGAGACCAGCTGATCACCCCTCCCATCTCAAACCTCGGGTACATTTTGATTGCTGACAACCCCTGATCAATGTCTATGATGAGGGAGGTAGGGAGCATCAGCGCTGCACTACCACTAGTAAGTCGTCGACGGCACACCCTTTTCGTTCTGATTAATCCATCACGCGGGCACCTCCTGTTAGGGAAGTTGGATCTAGAATCGAAGAGGGCTCTTTGGAGTGGATTTTATCTGGGATCTATGGTGGTAGCTAATTTCCCCATATCAGAGCAAAGGGCAAGTCATCGCGCATGAGCTCCTTCAGGTAAGATATGTAGGATGGGTTCTCTGGTGGATAAGTTTTAGCATCTAATTAGATATGTAATTATCTGAATCGAATGGGGTCAAGATGATGTATTACTTTGTTCATTTCAGTAGATACATTGTGAGGTGGATTTTGATTCAGTTTTGGTTTTAGGGAAATGTTGATCTGAATTCTAGATTTGAATATGTTTGTTTCGATTTTGGAATTAGTTTGTCTCTATTCTTATTTGGATTTCTACCATGAACTTTTGTTTGGAAAAGGAGTTGGTATGAGTTGAGGATGTTTTATTTGGAGATCTTGAGATTTTGCTATGATTTGCTACCTTACCATGAACTACATTTTGAATTGGTTTTGAATTGGATGGTAATTGGAATTAGGTAAGCTTTGATTCGTTGATCTTGTTAATGATCTTGGTAATGCTTTGTTTGTGAAATCTGATGCTGCTTATTAGGGGTGGCCAAGTTATTCCATCATGTGCATATGATGCATTTGTGTATTTGATTGTGTTTGCTGCATTTATTTGTTGTATTTATTTGACTTGCACATACAGGATACACCATTTGTGTGGTTTGATGACCCTACACTTGCTCGTATGATAAGAGTCCTTTTTATGATCAGGATAGGCTGATCTCTGGTATGTACAGTCATTTATTACTTCGGTTATGCATTTTTCTGATACTACTACTAAGACTATATCCTATTGTTTCTGTATAGCTTATTCAGTTACTTTTTCTGCCATGCATATCTTTCTCTATACTCACAGAGTCCACTTGGACCCACCACTCATCACAATGTTTTTGTTTTCAGGTTGATAGCTCGCTAGAGGAGCCCAGTTGCTAGTCCCGGGTCCCCATCGACTCCATTTTAGTGGGTGCTTCCGTGCATTTGGTTTTTCTTTATAGCATTTGCTTTGGCGTTATATTCATTTCTATATCGCAGTCCAATATTTTTATTCATTCGTGCGGTATTATATTTTAGAGTCCTTTATCGGACTTTGTGTGATTATTTTTGCTGCGTATTTGCCCCGGGTAGCTCAGGTGAGCTTTATAGTTTTCACTATGGTGATATTTCTATTTTCCATATATTATATATCTGTTTTGAGGTATGAGGCCAAATTATGAATTATGTGTGTTGTATGTATGTGTAAATTGTCCACTAGACACGGGAGATGTTGTCCAATTTTATATTGGATCAGCGGCTCAATTGGTCTCAGGGCATGACAGGACGTTTACTTGAGGGAGAGAATTACTTGTCTATATTTTTTTAAATACTCTTTCAACTTAATTGTGAACCAGGTTGCCAAATATTAAAAAGGAGAATATTGTTGGTGTAGGGTGCACCATAATCGAACCTATGTTTTAATATTGACAAATGTTCAAGTTAAGTTATGTTGTTGTCTAATGGATCTAACAAATGTGCAGGAAGATTATTTTTGAGAAGCCCTAATTGCGGGTAGGAAAAAATCTCAACAGATCGTGAAACTAGGCAGGAAGTCCAGATGGGTCAAGCCGACCCGACATTTAACAGGCGGACTCGACAAGTCTAGAGGACCCGATGTCGAGAAGAAGCTCTGGAAGGTAGATCCAATGCTGAGCAGGTGAAGTACAAATAGGCATGTAAGACTCGAATTTTGGTAGGTGAGTAAATGTAAGTTTCTGGAAAAGAGTGTAGTGAGGTCGTGTCCCGAAGGGACAAGCCTTAAGCACTAATCCATCTAAAGAAACCATGGTGGTTTCTAAGTTGAGATCAAGACAGGACTTACTCTCTTACTACTCATGCATATTACCTATATATTTGTGCTAATTTTGTTTTTGCAGGATTAATTTTAATATACTATCTGCATTGTACTAACCTTGTTGATGTAGATCAATCTGTTGGATAGAGAGAAAACGATAGAGGGGGGTGAATATCGTTAGAAACTTTTCAGATTCGACGTTAAGAGAATACGCAGCGGAATTGAAAACACAGCACAAGAACTCAAGCAATTTTACTTGGTTCGGAGTCGCGGTCGGCTCCTACTCCAAGGCCCACGGTCGTTGACCGTTTTCTACGGGCAATTCTATATGTGCGCAAATGTTTACAGAAAAATATTACAGTTGTAATACAGTAAACTAAAAATTAAACTCTTCGTTACCGACGCCCGGTGTGGATCGTGCTTTGGAGCAGAGGGTCATCGTCGACGCTTGAATCTCGAGATGGAAAGTTTTCGGAGCAGAGCGCTTGAGTCGAAGAGCGTATTGGCGTTGGAAGAATTGTTGTAGAAGCCTTGGGGGGCGAGCCCCTTATATAGTGCACCTGGGGGCGCCCGGGATGCTGGGGCCGCCCTCCACGTGTCTCTCGATCCGCAAACCCTCATCCGCAACTCGGTCAACCCTTATCCCTCCAAGATCGGGCTCGGGGTTTAACGGGGGTGCCCGGGGCCAGGGGCGCCCGGGTTGACTCGGTCTGCTGACTTCTCGGCTTCAATCGCTTCGTTAGCTTGGACCCAGGGCGCCTGAGGCATCCGGGGCGCTTGAGGCATCTGGGGCGCCCGGGACACTGGGGGCGCCCGGGAGCTTGGGGGCGCCTGCCCTAGTGAGCTTCCAAAGCGTTACTTGCTCAGCTTGTCTTGCCTTCACCTTGGGGGCGCCCGGGACCTTCGGGGCGCCCTGCCCAGTTGCTGCCCCTCTCCTTTGGGGCGTTCTGAGCTGCAGAAACTCGTTCCTTCGGTCCTGCATCCAAGGTTAGTACTAAACAAAACAAAGCAAGAATGTTAGTGAATTTTACAGCCGTAGCTGTCTTGGTTCTGACTTTGGGTCTTCAAAATGGAGCCCTAGGTCGAGTCGACGCCTACTATTCCCTCGACGGGGAACACGCCCTCACCTACTCCTCTCAGGAGAGTTTACCTTTTGCCGACCGGCTCCTCTGGTTGGACTTTTGCCCGATGCACCTGACCAGGACTTCGTACTCACCTTCCGAGCAGGTCTTCGGTGCCCAGCTCCTTGCCAGGACTTCGTGCCCAGCTCCTTGCCAGGGCTTTGTGCCCAGTCCTCGACCAGGACTTCGTTCCCACCTTCCGAGTAGGTCTTCAGTGCCCAGCTCCTTGCTAGGGCTTCATGCCCAGTCCTCGACCAGGACTTCGTGCCTAGTGTACCTAGGGCTTCTTTTCCTGTATACTTAGTGAACATGTTAGATCAACATAATATCTTAACTTTTGAAACTTTTGCCATTATCAAAACCCAGGTTTGACTTAGGTGCTGCCTGCACCAACAATCTCCCCCTTTTTGATTTATGGCAACCCGATTCAAAAAGTTAAGTTAATCGAAACAGGTACAATACTAGTTTAGTTTCCTCCCCTGGAAGGAATCTCCCCCTAGGTTTTTAAAGATTCGTGGGGTTTGAAAATTTTCTAAGTCTAAAGATGGAATTAATTTTTCAACACTTAGAACATTTTTCAACAGAAGTTTTAGAAAACATTTTCCAAAAAAAATTTTTGGTTGGGCACTTGGAAAATTTATACTTAGACATTTTACATTTTAAAAAAAAAATTAAGTCAATAACTTAGCAGAAAATTTATCTAAACATCTTCTGAAGTTTTAAAGAAATTTGATTTAACAAACTTTCATTCTCTTTAGTACTTTAGAAAGTTTATACTTAGAAACTTTTCTTATTTGAGAAGTTTGAACATGAGTACTTAGAGATAACAAACATCTTAGGTCAAGTACTTAGACACAATTTTGACAAATGGTTTATGTCAAGTACTTGAAAATTTTTGAAAACAATTTAAGTCAAGTACTTGGAAATTTTTGAAAATAATTTAAGTCAAGTACTTGGAAACAGTTTTGAAAAACAATTTAAGTCAAGTACTTGGAAACAGTTTTGAAAAAGACGGTTTTGAAGGTAACTTTAAATTAAGTACTTTTTGAAGAAAGGATAAAGAAAATTTTGAAATTTTGAATTTCGAAAAAAGATTTAATTTTCAAATCTTCTCTCCTTTTCACTCTCTCCCCCTTTGCCATATATCAAAAAACAAAACAAATATAGAAAAACTAAATTGCACAAGGATATAGTAAAAGAATAATGTGCTGTACTGAACCAATTCAAGATTTAGACTAGACCCAATCAATTTGATATATCTCTGTCGAGTCCTGTCTAACCCAATTAACTACTTACTAACTGTTATAAATAGTAGTTTTTGTTAGGGTTAGTCAAGTTAAGTGTTCTGTTCAAGTTAGATTTTCTAAACTTGACACTTAACCTGATTACTATTTAATTTGTATTTAGTGCCTCAATTACTGCAGATGCACTGACTTAAAGTATCTTGAATTAAGGCAAAGACCTAAGCATCTCAACCCATTCTAGGTTATCAGTCAAAAGTACCCTAAGGTGCTTGTGAGATGCTGGCTTCTAGATCTATAGGTGCATGCAGTTCTAGGGTTAGGGCCTAGGCTAAGTCCATTTACGAAAAAGCCCTAGTTTTGAAGGGGGTAGTTTTTGAAAATAAAAACTAAGTCGAAAAATTATTTTAAAAAGAAATGCCAAAAAGATTTTGAAAATCAAGTAAAGCAGTTTTAACATTATGTTAGAAACTGATTTTCAAATCAAATAAATCAGTAAGAAAAACAGAAGTAATGTAAGCCTATTCTACCAAGCATAATCCTAACTGCCTTCTTAGGGAGCTGAACTCAGACTCAGGTAGGGGTTTGGTGAATATGTCAGCTAAGTTAGATTTAGAGTCTACATGCTTAAGGACTATCTCACCCCTGGCTACATAATCTCTTACAATGTGGTGTTAACTGTTGGATCGAGAGAACCGATAGAGGGGGGTGAATATCGGAAATTGTTCGAATTTATGGAAAGAGAAATCGCACAGCGGAAGATAAAAACAAACACGCGAACACAGTAATTTTTACTTGGTTCGGAGCCTAGGTCGACTCCTACTCTAAGGCCCACGGTCGTTGACCGTTTTCTGCGGGCAATTCTATATGTCGCACAAATAGTTTACAAAAGATTTTATAGAATTCAGTATAGTAAACTAAAATAGCTCTTCGTTACCGACGTCCGGAGTAGATGGTCTTTTTCGGAGCAGCGGGACGTCGTCGGCTCGAGTTGGGAGGTTTCCGGAGCGAGGCGCGAGAGCAAAAGAGCATAGAAGCGTTGATTGAAATGTGTTGTCTGAAGCTTGGGGTTGAGGGCCCTTTATATAGGGCCTGGGGGCGCCCGGGACGTCGGGGGCGCCCCCCTACGTGTCACACGATCCGCCTCGGTCTCGATTAGCTTCTGATGCCCTCAAATTCGGGATCAGACCTTGACCGGGGCGCCCGGAGCGCTGGGGGTTCCTTGGTTGACCGGGTCAAACTTTATCCCTTGGCTTCGCTGGCTTGAGCTTCGATGACTTGCAGTTGGGGGCGCTCGGAGCGCTGGGGGTGCCCGGGAACAGCGGGGGCGCCCGGGAGCACGAGGGCGCCCGGGAGTTGAACTGTCGAAGCTTGCTTTGCTTTCTTGTGTTTTGTGTTCACCTTGGGGGCGCCCGGGACACTCCGGGCGCCCTGGTCAGCTATTGCCTCATTCCTTTGAGGCTCTCTGAGCTGCAGACACATGTTCCTTCGATCCTGCATCCAGGGTTAGTCCAAAACACAATAAATCAATAAAATATTAGTTTATACAGCCTTAGGTGTCTTGGTTCTGACTTTGGGTCTCCAAAATGGAACCCTAAGTCGAACCGACGCCTACTGTTCCCTCGACGGGGAATGCGTCCTCACCTACTCCTCTCGGGAGAATGTACCTGATGCCAACCGCTCCTTTGGTTGGACTTTTGCCTGGCGTTCCTTTGCCAGGTCTTAGATGCCGAGTTGTCCTTCGCCCGGTGCCTAGCATTCCTTCCCTAGGGCTTCAGTTCCAAGCTGTCCTTCGCCTGGTGCCTAGTAGTCCTTCGCTAGGGCTTTTCACCCTAGCATTCCTTCGCCAGTGCCTTGCAGTCCTTCGCTAGGGCTTTTCACTCTGGCATTGCTTCGCCAGTGCCTAGCAGTCCTTTGCTAGGGCTTTTTACTCTGCACACTCAAGTGACATGTGAGATAACGAGTAAGACTTAACTTTTGAACCCTGTTGCCATTATCAAAACACAGGTTTGACTTTGGTGCTTTCTGCACCAACAATCTCCCCCTTTTTGATTTATGGTAACCCTAGTTCAAAAAGTTAAGTTTAATCAAAAGCATAAAAATTTGTTCCCTCCCCCTGGAGGGAATCTCCCCCTAGATTTTTCAAAATTTCATGGGGTTCTAAGTTAAAAACTTTACTTGGAATGATTTTGCACTTTGAAAACTTAAGTTTAGGTATTTTGGAAATCTTTTGATAACTTAAGTTTTAAAAGTACATAGAGGAGTTTTTGAAAGCACGAGTTTAGAGTACTTACAAAAAATTTGAAGCCTTAAGTTTAAAGTACTCAAAAATTTTTGAAAACTTTAAGTAGGATTTGAAAAACTTAAGTACTTAGTAAATTTTGAAACAATTTAAGTACTTAGTAAATTTTGAAACAATTTAAGTACTTAGTAAATTTTGAAATAATTTAAGTACTTAGTAAATTTTGAAAAACTTAAGCTTAAAGTACTTACGGAAGTTTTGAAAATCTTAAGCTTAAAGTACTTATAAAAACTTAGTACTTTTGAATAACTTCAAGGCATTTTAATAAACTTAAGTACTTAAAAAACTTATGTACTTCTAGAAAAGTTTTTGAAAGGCTTTGAAAAGTAGCTAACTTTTTGAAAAAAAAGATTTTGAGATTTTGAAAAAATTTGAATTCTCTCCTTTCCTATCTCTCCCCCTTTGCCATATATCAAAAACAGATAGATATAGCAGAAATTAAATTGCATAAAAGAAATAACTTTCATAAAGGAAAAATATTCGTATGATTTTGCTGTACTGAACCAAGACTAGACCAAATCAGTTGATTGTCTATTGTAGGGGTCTGTCTAACCCATTTAGCTACTTACTAACTGTTATAAACAGTAATTTTTGCTAGGGTTAGTCAAGTTAAGTGTTTCTGTTCAAGTTAGATTTTCTAAACTTGACACTTAACTTGATTGCTGTGAAATTTGTATTTAGTGCCCCAATTATTGCAGATGCACTGACTTAAAGCATCTTGAATTAAGGCAAAGACCTAAGCATCTCAACCCTTTCTAGGTTATCAATCAAAAGTACCCTAAGGTGCTTGTGAGATGCTGGCTTCTAAATCTATAGGTGCATGCAGTTCTAGGGTTAGGGCCTAAGCTAAGTCCATTTGCGAAAAAGCCCTAGTTTTGAAAGGGGGTTGTTTTGAAATAATGCTAAGTCGGAAAAGATTAAAAAAACTGATTTAAAGACAACAATTTTTCAATATTCTTTTAGAAATTGATCAAGTAAATCAAATAAAACAAAAATAATTGAGTTAATCTATTCTACAGAACACAATCCTAACTGCCTTCTTAGTGAGCTGAACTCAGACTCAGGTAAGGGTTTTGTGAATATATCAGCTAAGTTGGATTTTGAGTCTATATATTTAAGTACTATCTCACCCCTGGCTACAAGGTCTCTTACGAAGTGATGTTTAACTTCTATGTGTTTTGTTCTGGAATTTTGGATTGGGTTCTTAGTTAGATTAATTGAACTTATATTGTCAATAAATACTTGAGTTTGGGTGTAGTTGATGTTGGATCGAGAGAAACGATAGAGGGGGGGTGAATATCGTTAACGTTTTTCCGAAAAACTTAGAGCCAGTACGCAGCGGAAATTAAGAAAACAAAATCACACAGAGACACGATCGATTTTACTTGGTTTAGAGCCTGGTTCGACTCCTACTCCAAGGCCCACGGTCGTTGACCGTTTACTGAGGGCAATTCTATAATCGCGCAAAGATTCTTAGAAAAGATTACAGTTCTAGTACAGTAGTAGTATGACGGAATTAAAGAATTAGTTCTTCATTACCGATGTCCGATATGGGATGTTTCTCGGAGCAGAGGGACGTCGTCGGCGCTTTCGTGTCGAGTTGGAGGGTTTCTGGAGCGAAGCGCAGGAGCAGAAGAACTTTACAGCGTTGGAAGAAAAGTTGTTTGAAGCTTGGGGTCGAGGGCCCTTTATATAGGGCCTGGGGGCGCCCGGGACGTCGGGGGCGCCCCCCCACGTGTCGGTTGATCCGGCTCGGTCTCGGTCAGCGTCTGATCCCTTCAATATCGGGATCAGCTTTGACCGGGGCGCCCGGGTTGACCGGGTCAAATCTTATCCCTCGGCTTCGTTGGGGCTTGATTCGAAGGCTTGCGCTTGGGGGCGCCCGGAGCGCTGGGGGCGCCCGGGAGCAGCGGGGGCGCCCGGGAGCACGGGGGCGCCCGGGAGCACGGGGGCGCCCGAGAGTTGAGCTGTCGAAGCCTGCTTTGCTTTCTTGTGTTTTGTGATTACCTTGGGGGTGCCCAGGACACTCCAGGCGCCCTGGTCAGCTGTTGCCTCATTCCTTTGAGGCTCACTGAGCTGCAGATACACGTTCCTTCCGTCCTACATCCAGGGTTAGTCCAAAACACAATAAAACAATAAAATATTAGTTTATACAGCCTTAGCTGTCTTGGTTCTGACTTTGGGTCTCCGAAATGGAGCCCTAGGTCGAACCGACGCCTACTGTTCCCTCGACGGGGAACGCGTCCTCACCTACTCCTCTCGGGAGAATGTACCTGATGCCAACCGCTCGTTTGGTTGGACTTTTGCCTGGCGGTCCTTTGCCAGGTCTTAGATGCCAAGCTGTCCTTCGCCCGGTGCCTAGCAGTCCTTCGCTAGGGCTTTTCATTCTGGCATTCCTTCGCCAGTGTCTAGCAGTCCTTCGCTAGGGCTTTTCACTCTGGCATTCCTTCGTCAGTGCCTAGCAGTCCTTCGCTAGGGCTTTTTACTCTGGCATTCCTTCGCCAGTGCCTAGAAGTCCTTCGCTAGGGCTTTTTACTCTGCACACTCAAGTGACATGTTAGATAACAAGTAAGACTTAACTTTTGAACCCTGTTGCCATTATCAAAACACAGGTTTGACTTTGGTGCTTTCTGCACCAACAATCTCCCCCTTTTTGATTTATGGCAACCCTAGTCCAAAAAGTTAAATTTAAGCAAAAGCATAAGTATTTGTTCCCTCCCCCTGGAGGGAATCTCCCCCTAGATTTTTCAAAAACTCGTGGGGTTCTAAGTTTTAGGAAAAATTTTGCTTTGAATGATTTTGCACTTTGAAAACTTAAGTTTAGGTACTTTGGAAATCTTTTGATCACTTAAGTTTTAAAAATACATAGAGGAGTTTTTGAAAGCATGAGTTTAGAGTACTAATAAAATTTGAAGCCTTAAGTTTAAAGTACTCAAAAATTTTTGAAAACTTTAAGTACCTAGTAGGATTTGAAAAACTTAAGTACTTAGTAAGATTTGAAAATTTTAAGTACTTAGTAAGTTTTGAAATAATTTAAGTACTTAGTAAATTTTGAAACAATTTAAGTACTTAGTAAATTTTGAAGAACTTAAGCTTAAAGTACTTATGGAAGTTTTGAAAAAACTTAAGCTTAAAGTACTTATGGAAGTTTTGAAAAACTTAAGCTGCTTAAAGTGCTTATGGAAGTTTTGAAAAACTTAAGCTTCACTACAAGAAAAAATGCTTTTCATGACATTGAAAAGTGTCATCATATATCACATATACTGACATTTTTGATATAGTGACATTAAGTTCAAATGTCCTCTACAGTGATGTCGTCTAAAGTCTTATCACTTATGACAATTTTTAATGTCACTATAAAATACAAATAGTGACAACACTAATAGCATGAATAATTGTTATAGTGACAAAAAATAGTGTCACTATAAGATTTATAATGACATTTATATATGTTATTTTATTATAGTAATGATGACAAATTTATATGTCCTTTAAAATTATTTATTAAGACAATTATAAATGTCTTGAATTTTATTTATAGTCATAATAAAAAATGTCACTAATGATAATTTATAAAGTTAATTTAAAATGTCTCGTTATGTAATTTATAGTGACACATATAAATGTTTGCTATATTAGCCTATAAGGATATTTAAAATTATCATTAATAATTATTTATTATAACATTTTAAAATATCTTCATATAAGTTTTACAATTATATTTTTATCTACATGATTTGGTATTCTATTATGACATAAAAAATAACATATATTAATAAATATTTCACTCATTTTCAATATTTTCATAATATAAATATTTACGCATATAACTAATTAACATAAATACAAATAAAAATTTTAAATTAAAATGCTAATCAATAATTGCCAATTTTTTTGTATTACAAGATTGTCAAATTGATCACCTCAAAAATATCTATGTACTAATCACAACAATCACTAATGTACCCAATGTATTTAGTTTAAGAACTAACAAAAAAATTAAGTCTCTCCTAAAGCAAAACATAACCAAACTCCCAAATTTTACTGCATCTTCAATCTTCAACCATCACATCTTAAACAGAATTCAATATTCTTGTCACCTACAAAAAAACATATATTAATTAGTTTGTGTAAATGAAATAAAATTAAAAAAGCATATAATAAAGAAAAAAAATGTATGTAATCTAGATCTAAATTTTTTCACAAGCAAAGTTAACTCTTTGGTATAGTAGAGATGAACTCATAATCTTATTATACTAGACATATATTATATTCAATTTAATGAGTCTGCACACATCAAGATAAACATGTTTAGATTCAAGAGAAAAAGATAAACATAAAAATTTGGAAAAAAAAAAAGATAACACACGTCAACAAAATTAGAACTTCCTCATTTGAGTAGAACAATTAGAACTCGAACTCGACTTACCATGACTTTCAATGCCTAGAGACTATTTATCCAGGACTTCCTCCACTACCCAATGTTAGTCACTCTTACTTACCAAGACTTCCACTTGTAATTCTTTGACCTCAAGATTCCTTGATGGAGGTGTAGTATTTAGAACTAAGATCATTAGTTTTATTTTGTAGGTAACAGAGCACACAACTGCCCAAGTGAAGATTCTTGTACTGATAATTACCCTGCTAGAATATATAAATATTCTCCCCGTTTTTAGTCACCGAGCCTCCAAATAAGGGACAAAAGGTTGAATGAAACTATAAGAAAGAGAAAATCTGCATATTTTTTAAAGTAACTCAACTATCTCAAACAGAAAAACATACAAAATGAATATATCCTTCTACAAGAACTATACATCAAGAGAACTTAGATTATATGAAGAAAGAATCAATTTTATGGCCATGGTGAAATATGAAGCACATCAAGATAATTTGACACATTGTCATGGCTGAAAACTAGATCTTGCCACAAAACAAGGTCATAAATCTCTAGATATGGCCAAATACCACTCTCGTTATTCATAATTTGCTTAGGTTTGACAGTCAAGAAGGCAAAACAACTTACAGGATAGTTTCTGGCAAAGAATAATAGATTTTCTTCAGATATGAAACCACCTCCCCTGCAGCATGTGACAGACAAATGATAGTTTCTGACTCTCATAACAGAGGCAATAATATGTACCTTAGAAGCAATGCCTAGAGAACATAAGCATAAGTACCTAAAATCAGTAGAAGGATCCTCTCCTTGCCATCCCATATTTTTCCATTGTTCAGATATTAAATCATGGAGTTTGACTTCAGAATAAGCAGCAGACCATAGGGCCCTCAAGACTTCCTACCAATGTTTCAGTACTGAGATAGCATACTGGAAAAAATTTCTGGCAATATATCAAAACGAAACTACTTTCCAACAACTCAAAATATCATACTATAACTTGTAGATTCTTGATTGAGACTAAATTACAAAGTCGAGTGGAAAGAAAATAAATCTTTTTTCCTTAAAAAAACACAAGAAATATGGCAGAAGAACACGGCTGGATAAATATTAGCATTTAAGAAATATGGCAGAAGAACACGGCTAGACACCAGAAAAGATTGATATCTGCATCGTTAATAATATAGTTGGGAAAATGTGGTACTCGAACTACTGCAAACTAAACTGGCAGTAGTCTAACTTACAATTTGTTAAGACAAACTGCTACTGCAGAGAATTATAAAACAAAATCAACACAACTGACACTACAATTATAATTGGCAATGCTGTGAGCAAGTAAAGGGCACCGTAGCCCTGCAGGGACAAATAGTTCAGGTAAGTAAAAACATAGAGCAAAAAAAAAGATTACTAAAACATGGGCACAACAAAAAGGATAGAGATTCTGGTCAAACCACAAGTAAACCTAGCATGTATGTCGATTTTAGTTGTTCTTAAGATAATATCATGATATCAACAGATTGCAATCATTAACAAAGATGTCTGTTAAAGGAATTAAAGATTGTAGGTGCTACATGTTGGTACTTCTAGGCTTATGGGTTTGTCATGAGCCATACAAGTACTACATAAGTATTTACCATATTCTAAATGGTATCTTAGTCATTGTTCTATTAAGGTTAGATTTTTATGAAGAATATCCTGAAGGACAAAAGGAGGAACCCACTTATTTCAACGACAACTTCCTCTCATCAAATTTCTCTTGGATCTCTGTCTAATCTAGCAAAGCAGAAAGAGGGCTTCAATAGCTTGACTTCATGTGTTCCCATCATATTGTTAACGACCTTTCTCTTTATATTTCCTTCTCCTATTCATCTCTACCTATTGATCCAGTAGTGACTTCGTTTTGCTTCTTCCTAGAAACACTCAGTTCATTCTTGTGTCTCCATCTTCATTGATTACCTAAACAGAGAAACTCTCTTTTCTTAGGTTACTACTTCAAACAAAAGCTTTGAGTTGTGCTGTCCATCTCCGATGAAGACCAGATGAGAAAAACATCTTGTTCTCATTTCTACTTCCAACAAAAGATTAAGTTGAGTTATTCATCTTCTATCTGTATCCTCAAGTGTGTTCCTTTTATGTTTGTCTTTTATGTGCTATTACATGCACATAATAAGAGATTTGTTCCTGATCTCTCTTCATTCTCTCTATCGATATGCTGATATGATGGAGACATCGCCACCAGGTTCCATCAAAAGTTTCCATAGCTTTGATTAGTTATGTTTTCATTTTAATTGGCATGATCTTGATTAATATTTGTGAGAGCATTTCTAATTTATTTAACAAACCAAAATAGACAGAATATATGCTCAAGCTTGGAGAGAGTAATGATGGTATTATAATTATTAAGTGCAGCCAGTTTACTCCAACATTGATGCTTCTAAATTTTTATGCCTTAGAATTCTATCATATCCAATAAATACTATCATTGCCCTACAAATACTATCAGTGTTCTTTATCATGCCCTATAAATACTATCAGTGTTTCCTATAAATACTATCAGTGGCCTAAAGATACACAAGGTAGTCATAAACCTGAATAGTTGCAAGGAAATGTTTATTTTTGTAAACCTTATCGTCCATGCTAATAATGTTGCGCAATGTTGTGACGTGGCGAGCCTTTATTACCTATCACTAGTAGAGCTGCATGGTATTACTATGAAAAAAAATACATGAAACAGATTTCTTTTATTTTCTACCATCAAGAACACAACTTCTTAAGGATTCTTGAAATTGTTGTAAATCCAAGAGCTAATAGGAATCAATATTGAAGGAGGCTACCTGAGAAGGTGTTATATCGAATATTAAGTGAGCCTCACTTTCTATTCCTTGGGCACAAACACATGAAAAACCATTTCCAATCCACGCAGTTGATCCTGAAACAGCCTCCACAAACAATTAAGGCTAATAAACCCAAAGAGAACTAAAATATAAAAGAAAGATTAAAATGAGCATATTTTTACCAGATCACTAGTAATGAAACAACAAACAATTCCATGATATGAAAGATCATTGTTAAACATGTAAGCAATTATGACGCATGAACATGCATATTGAAAAGAAAAACTCAGCTTGACAGATCCCTCGAAGTTGAAGCGATAAATATGCTTCAGAGATGTAATTTGAAAAACATTAACCTCAAATTCATGCAAAAATAAGAGAAAAAAGAGAACAGAACGTTATTTCAAGAACTCAGAAAGAGAAGAAAAAAATGAAAAAGTTTGCCTCATACCAGTTGATGGGTGAAAGTCGTTCCCTCGACCCGCCCTCTAAGATATTCTCCTTATCATCGCAAAGGAGCCTCCTTTCCCATCCATCTCCCCCTCGGCCACCTCCCCGACTCAAAGCCCTGAGTTGTCTACAGAAAACAAATCCATCGCCATCTCATTCACCCTTCCCTCGAGGACCAAATACAACATCAACCTAGGTTTCCTACGGCACAATAAAACACGAATATAATATAAACGAATCACAAAACTCCACAGGAAGCCAAAGAAAAAAAACTGGAAATTTCTTGATGGCTCAATCTCCAAATCTGACTAGACGACACCGCGACGAAGATATCAATGCAAAGCGGAGAAACAAGATTGTCCGCGTTGGTGGGCAGACAGCGTGGTGGGGAGGAGCGCTGCGCGTGGGGAGGTGCTCGCGCAGCCCTGACCACGCTGGTGGAGGTGTCGATCGAGCAGGGAATGAGGCCACACTGGTGGAGGTGCGCTCGTTGGAGGCACTCGCGTAGGTGGAGCGGCGATCGAGCAGGGAGCGCGAGGGAGAAAGAATATGATCTAGGGTAGGCGTGAGGGTGGAGGTGAAAAGGAGGGATCGCGCGATTTAGGGTTCGCGCTGGCGGGCGGGCGAAATTTTTCAGAGGGATCGGAAGGAGTAGGCGAGGGGATACGCATGTTAAGTTGGAAAAACTTTAGGTTAAATAAATTAAATAATTTTAATTATTTTATAAGGGCATTTACAAAATTGTGTCATGATAAATAGTTTAATCAGACATTGTATTTATAAAATTAATCTGGTTTTAGTAAGTGTCACTATAATTAGTTTATAATGACATTTACCATGAAGTGCCATAAAATAAATGTCATAATAGGTCTTTTTTCTTGTAGTGCTTAAAGTATTTATAAAAACTTAGTGCTTTTGAATAACTTAAAGACGTTTTAATATTTTAAAAAACTTAAGTACTTCTAGAAAAGTTTTTGAAAAGCTTTGAAAAGTAGCTAACTTTTTGAAAAAAGATTTTGAGATTTTGAAAAAATTCGAACTCTCTCCTTTCCTATCTCTCCCCCTTTGCCATATATCAAAAACAGATAGATATAGCAGAAATTAAATTGCATAAAAGAAATAACTTTCATAAAGGAAAAATGTTCGTATGATTTTGCTATACTGAACCAAGACTTAGACCAAATCAGTTAATCTTCTCTTGTAGGGACCTGTCTAACACATTTAGCTACTTACTAACTGTTATAAACAGTAGTTTTTGCTAGGGTTAGTCAAGTTAAGTGTTTCTGTTCAAGTTAGATTTTCTAAACTTGACACTTAACTTAATTGCTGTGAAATTTGTATTTAGTGCCCCAATTACTGCAGATGCAC
The DNA here is from genome assembly GCA_024364735.1 of Boesenbergia rotunda. NCBI lineage: Eukaryota > Viridiplantae > Streptophyta > Magnoliopsida > Zingiberales > Zingiberaceae > Boesenbergia > Boesenbergia rotunda. The sequence goes on along the minus strand of JAGFNQ010006277.1, from coordinate 9,167 downwards.
TGACTTAAAGCATCTTGAATTAAGGCAAAGACTTAAGCATCTCGACCCTTTCTAGGTTATCAATCAAAGTACCCTAAAGTGCTTGTGAGATGTTGGCTTCTAAATCTATAGGTGCATGCAGTTCTAGGGTTAGGGCCTAGGCTAAGTCCATTTGCGAAAAAGCCCTAGTTTTGAAAGGGGTAGTTTTGAAATAAAACTAAGAAAAAAACTGATTTTAAAATTAAGTAAAACAGTTTTTCAAATTCTTTTAGAAATTGATTTTTAAATCAAATAAGGTAGAAAAAAATTGAGTTAGTCTATTCTATAGAGCACAATCCTAACTGCCTATCAAATAGAACAAGCTAGTCAAATAGTACAAAGCAAGTACTCAGAATTCAACACAGTCATACATGTCAGGCATAAGTCAACCCTACAGAGTAGGGGTAGTCAAATAGGTACTGGTACAATACTAAGCAGGTCTAGGACGAGGGATCGGGATGATCAGAGGAGCGTGGCTACCAGGATCGAAATAGGGTCATCATCTCGTGATACTGTGCATCTCTGGCCTCCCTGTCAGCTCTATACTGCGCCTCTCTGGCCTCCCTCTCAGCTCTAAGGGCGCTCATATACTCGTTGTAGTAGCCCAGATTTGCCTCCATGTCCTCGGCATGATTGGCCTCCACTTCCTCTCGGAGGCTCTGAACATGTGTCTCTAGCTGTGCCACTCGATCGTAGAGTGTCGGAGGAGCGAGCTCATCTATGTGCGCTCGGGCTGCTGCTGCTAGATCTCCGACGTCAACGTCGACCTCCTCATCAGAGTCGATCGGAGCCCCGGCCTGCTGTCGTCTCCAACTCAGAACCCCGGTGGCCGATACCTCTAGACCCACTAATGAGAAGTTCCTAAATTCTATTTCATCGAAGTCAGTCATAGCAGTTATTTCACCCACGGTAATGTCACGACCATGGTGATGAAGGAGGGAAGTGATGATGTGGCAGAATGGTGTGCGCACTCGTCCCTGGGTCGTGACACTGGATGCATGCAGAATAGTATGAAACATATGTAGTCCAATGTCTATGTCAAGGTGATGGACTAGGGCATACAGAAGGAAGGCATGAAAGGGTCGCATGGTCCCGAGATCTCTAGTGGAGAGCGGTAAGATACAGCAGACCAGGACTCTATACAGGGCATAGTCCTGTGCCTGAAGTTCAACAGCTTGGAAACGTCTATTTGCGGGGAGTCCTTCCCTATAGAAATAGGAGTGGATGGTGTCTAAGGTAATGTGAGAGTAGGGAGGATCAAATGGAGGATTCCTATGTGGATAGCAGCAAAATGTGAACTGAGAGGGTCGTAGTCCAAGGAATCGGTTCAACAAAGTAGGGGTGATAGACAGAGGTATCCCTTGGACAGTAGTGTGAAACATGAGATTATCTTGTCGAATTATGTTATTGTAGAATTCTGCACATAAGGATTCATTAATGGTATGAGTGCAGAAGACAAGATTATCTAAGTGATAGAAGATGATAATATTCATGGCTACGGGGCATGATTGGGTAAAGAAGTGCCTATTAAGATAGCTTGTTTTAATAGGCTTGTAAATGATTTGTGCAAACTTATTACATAACTCTAGGGTAGGGAACCTAGGGTCAGGACTTGGTTCAGCACCGGGGTTGGCCGGGTTTGGTCGACGTCTTCTAAGAGAAGAAATTATGCATTTAAAGAAAGTTTGAAGGAATTGCAAAAAAAATTAACTTAATAGCAATAAAATTATACCGGGCAGCTCGGGGAGGCATGGTTGATGATGAGGGCTTGCAAGATCTCCTTGGAGGGAAAGAAGTGAAGAAGGAAGTTGATTTTTGGTGTGGGAAGAGAAGGAGGTTCGGGTGCCTTATATAGGCAGATCAACGGGGGCGCCCGGGAGCTTCCGGGCGCCCTGGTCAGTGGTCACTGCCAAAGGCCGTGGTTTTGATTGGTTGGGGGCGCCCGGGACAGCCCGGGAGCCCTCAACAGGCTGCTTTTGCAGCTTTTGCTGCATTGAGAGCGATGGGGGCGCCCGCGTGGTTCCGGGGGCCCTGGTCAAAGGCAGAGGCAGCTTTTTGCCTAGGGAGAAAGAAAAGGTGGGGTGGGGGCGCTCGAGGAGTCACGGGCGCCCGGGACTGTAGCGAAGAGACAAGTTTTGTGTCCTGTCCTCGTTTGACCATGGTTTAATCGGTTTGACCATGGTTTAATCGGTTTGACTATGGTTTGACTACTTTGACCATGGTTTGACTATGTTGACCATGGTTTGACTATGGTTTGACTGCTTTGATCATGGTTTGACGATGTTGACCATGGTTTGACTATGGTTTGACTGCTTTGACCATGGTTTGACCAAGTTGACTACAATATAGGTATTAAAGTTGTAACGACCCGGAAAATTCTCTTAATATTTTCTTAAAAATATTGAGCATGTTTAGATAATTTTCCGAGGGGTCTAGAAGTATTTATATAAAATTGGGCCTAGAAATCCATATTTTCTCATTTAAATTGAGAAGTTAAGTACTAATGGGCCTTATATGGGCTTTTTAGTACCATAATTATTGGAGAATTTTAGATGGAAATTTATAGAAATATAAAGGCGTTTTAATGAGAAATATTAACATAATTATGGGGGAATTTTGAGAGAGTTTTCGGAATTTTAGGGGAAAAATAAAGGAAAAATAAAATAAAAATGAGGTGCATGAGCCAAGGATTGAACCTTGGACCTCTTGTACAACCATGTAAGCCTTAACCAACTCACCTAGTAAGGGATTTCTATGAGGAAATGAAGTGGATATAGGTTAAGATTAAGAAGAAGATGAAGGGTCATGAAGAGACTCTTCATTTACCTCTTTAATGGGTGATAAATAGGGAGGTTTGGGAGTTTCTTTCTTTCTTCCTTCAATTGCATTTCCTCCTCTCCTCCTTCCTCATTCTAGCCGAACACCTCCAAGGGAGTTCTCCCTTGGAAAAGCTTCCACCAAGGCTTCATCTCCTAGATCTAAGGTCTTCACAAGAGTACAAGGGCTAGGAGGGATCAAGGGTCAAGAGCTCTACAAGTTCTTTCTCTTTTAAGGTCTAAAAATCAAGAAATCTGAAGGTAAGACTCCCTCACCTGTGGTATAATAGTTCCTTATGATTTCCATGATTTTTAGCATGATATATTGGTTGGTTTTTGGATTTGATGTTGAAAGGAAAGAAAATCAAGAATCCTAGGTTTATGGGTTTCGGCCACAAGGATTTTAAGGTCTATAATTATGCCAAAAATCTTTATAATGTTATTTAATGTTCCCTTATGATGTTTAGAGGTCAAGTATAATTTTTGGAATACCCTAGGACACCCTAGGGTTTCGGCCAACATGAAAGAACCAAAGTCAACACCTTAGAGACCCTATGGGTTTCGGCCACAAGGTTTTAGGGTCCCTAATGATGCTAAAAATCTCCATAATGTTGTTTAATGTTTTCTCATGATGTTTAGAGGTTAAATACAATTTTTGAGAATTTTTGGGGTACCCTAGAGACCCTATATGTTTCGGCCAACCTCAAGGACCCAAAGGTTAGAGTTGAGTCTTTAACTTCAAGTATATGTTTTATGTGTTGCCATGATATAAGGGTGATGGAGGGTGATTATGTGAATCTTCACATGTCCTAGAGACTCTAGAAGTTTCGGCCAAGGAGGGTTAATAGGGTAAAAGTTAAGATTTATTTCAAGTAAGGGCCCCAATGACCCTATGGTAAGATGTGATTAGTGTTTTATGATTGATTGGGGATTTTAATGGAATTTTTCCATACCCCCATGGCCTTATAAGTTTTGGCCAGCCCTAGGAAAGTGGCCTAAAGGTTAGGGTTAACCCTAATCATGAGCCCCAAGGACTTCCTATGGTCTCATAAATGATGTATGGTTGTTCCTTTACCTTATGCTATATTACATGTTTATGGAAGTGATGGAACTCCACCTTAGAAGTTTTTGCCAAGCCTTGTATCTAGGGTTTGGGATGGAGTTAAGGATCAAAGAATGATGGTTCATGTTTACCATAAAGTATTTATATGTATAGGATCAAGCATGTGGTAGAAAGCACGTTAACCATAAACCCTAATGTTTAACCACCATGTTTTATGCTTTTATGTTTTATGTTTATGATTGGATGCCTTGCTTAATAGGGTTTATTATGAATGTCTTACATCTTTATGTCATGTATGTGAATGGTAGGTAGAATGTTATGGAAACCCTACCTATGTATGCTATGTGATGTAAGAACCATGCTAAGTTATTGTGTATGTTCGTGATATAAATGATGTCATGATAAGTGCCATGATAAGTATGATAGGTTTATGTTCAGGATATGAATGATGCCATGATAAGTATGATAGGGTTATGTTCACGATAAGAATGATGCTATGATAGGTATGTTATGTTAGGTTCATGATAAGAACGATGCCATGATAAGTAGGTTATGTTTATGTTCATGATAAGAAGGATGCATGCCATGTTGTATGAATAAAGATGCATGTCATGCTTATGAAAGAAGATGCATACCATGTTTATGAATGAAGATAATGCTCATGCCTTCCAGGCATCATGATGTTATGCAATAAGAATGAACAATGAAAAGACAAGCATGTGTTAAGTCATGCTTTATGTAACATGGTTATGCTATGAATGTCTTATGAATGATGAAGCATGAAAAGTATTTTACTTTATGTATGGGCTTGTACCGGACCGAAGTATGGGTCCAAGGGATGGGCACCTTAAGAATGCCCCGGTTCTGGACTACCGAAGCTGTCCACGGTTCTGGCACTACCGGAGCTGTGCAACAGGGATGGGCACCTTAAGAACGCCTCGGTTCGGGGACTACCGACTATGCTGTCCTTACCCTAGTAGGTCGGGGCTCGCGATCTCGGACTTGCTAGGGATGCGCGCTATGATGTATGTATGTGGTACAAGCCGGGGACCCCAAATGATGTTATGATGATTATGTTTAAGCATTTAAAAGTATGTTTTAAAAGTTAAGCATCCCTTATGTATATGCATTCCACTCATGCATCCATTCATGTTATGCATTATGCTATGTTGGTAAGATTTTATGCTTACGTTTCATGTTAAGAAGTATGCATGAGAATGAATGATCTATACCATGATTATGTTAAGAAGATGTTCACATGCTATGATAGGTATTATGCCATGTCAAGAATATTTAGGAAGTTATGTTTATGACATGTATCATGCCATGCTTAGAATGTTTACTATGTTTATGTTTATGTCATGTATCATGCCATGCTTAGAATGTTTACTATGTTTATGTTTATGCCATGTATCATGCCATGCTTAGAATGTTTACTATGTTTATGTTCATGTCATGCTATGTATACGATAAGTGATGTAAGATGTTATGTTCTAAGTAGAGCACCAAGTATGTTAAGGTTTCATGTGCTCATTATGAGATGATGAATGGTTTTTGTGAGTAGGAAAGAGTCTTACTAAGCCCCGTGCTTATAGTCTTATTTCCTTATGCCGTAGATCATTCAAGGGGACAATGATGGAAGCAGCAGGAGGGCAAGAACGCATATGTGTAGTAGTGACTTGGCCCAGGAAACCATATGTTTACTGTTCATGCTAGAACTTCACCTTGGTTACTTATATGTTTGAATAATGACTTCTGGAACCTTATGATATGATGTTATGTATGACATGATATGATGCTTAAGTTCAAAGTTAATATGCTAAGGTTCCCATGTCATTAAGTTAAGAATGACAATAGGGCATGTATAAGTTAAAGTTATTTCGCTGCCTTATGATGTCTACATGCCCTAAGCATGTTAACGTAACGCCGCTTATGGAAAAAAAAAGCGGGCGTTACAAAATGTAATTATAATTGAGTTTATTTTTACTGTCTCACCCAATCTAGGGTTTTTAATCACGTTAGCCTTATAGGTTTCGTGAGACAGTTTTTTTTTAAAAAAAATTATTTTGAAAAAGTTAGTTTATTTTGAAAACCTTGCATTAATTTTTGAAAATAGTTAAGTTTATTTTGAAAGAGAATGTTTGAATAATTTGAATTTGAAATTCAAAAATTGGCTTCCAGGTCTTGGCGAGGCACTAGGCCTTCTTTGGCCGTAGCCTTATTGGATTATCAACCCTTTCCTTGACAAAGTCGTTTAATGAAATTTCATTTTCAAAATTAATCTTTGAAAAAGTTTTGGTCTAACTAGTTTGGATTTTGGATCGGTAGCTTCGGCTAGTTTTACCAGTCTAAAGAGACCAAGTGAACTTGATCTTATTAGAATTGGTTTCCCTAACGTACTATCATCTCACCTCCACCCAATACTCTGTTTTCAAGTTTCAGATAAGTTTGTTTAGTCCTTAAACTAACCTAAGTTTAGGCATAGTAAATTACAGAAATTTAAATAAACAATCAATCAGGCAAATTGCAAGAATTAAATTCTATTTAACAATAAAGATAGTTTTTAATTTGGCTCCCCCTGGACTAAAGCCACAGTAATGATTAGGCAAGATGTGAATCTTGTCTTTGGGGATCCAATACTGATTTGATCCAGTTTGTTGGTTCAGGCATAGTTTTGGTACTCATGCCTGAACTTTACTTCTGGACTGATTCAGTACAGCAAAATAAGATATTTGTCCGGATTTGGTTCTATAGCCAAGTCCGGATCGATTTAGAATGGACTTATGTTTTCCAAGAATCATGTCAAGACCCTTGGAACCATAAGTGAATCGCTCTAAGGCTGATCTAAGATCCTTAACCTGAGTTTTCAGGGAGGAGTTCTCTTTCTCAAGTTTTTCAACTTGAGTAGGAGTTCCTTCTTGAACATTCTTGATTAAGGGTTTAGAGTCAGCTCCCTCTTTCAGGAGTTTTACTTCCTGTCGGAGGGATTCGACTCGGAGTTTGGCTTTCTCCAAATCTCAAGAAAGATATGAAATGAGTTTGTTTAATTGACTTTTATTGAAACCACTTACCTTGATTTTGTCGTCTTCTGAAAAGGTTAATCTGCCGTCGTCCTGTTCAGATTCTGACTCGGTCTCAACTTCTTCTGAGGTCGTCAGGGCTAGTAGGTTTGACTGGGGTGCTTCTTCTTCTTCTTCTGAGGAAGATTCGTCCCAGGTTGCTTGGAGTGCCTTTTTTCTTCTTATCTTCTTAGACTCCTTCAGGTTTGGACACTCTGTCTTGTAGTGGCCCTTCTTCTTGCACTCGTAGTAGGTTACGTTGGGCATGTTTCTGTCACTCGCGGGTTCAGCTGGTTCGTCCTTTCTTCGGCTTGTCCTCCGTTTGTTGTCTTGGTTCATTAATTTTTTATAGTAGCTTCGCGCCAGTCGGACCAGCTCAGATTGATCTCCTTCCTCTTCTTCTGCGTCTGAGTCTGAGTTAGACTTGGGTTCAGGTTGAGGTTTCTTCTTTGTCGATCTTCCAGTTTTTCCTGCAACAAAGGCAATACCTTTCTCGGCCATATTGCAGTTAGTCTGTTCATGAAGTTCTAATTCGGAAAATAATTCATCTTACTTTATTTTTGAAAGGTCCCTTGAAACCTTGTATGCATCTACCATAGATGCCCACAAGGTATTTCTAGGGAAAGCATTTAAAGCATACCTTATGAGGTCACGGTTTTCGACCTTGTGACCTATAGTGTGAAGACCGTTCATTAGTTCTTGAATTCGGGCGTGAAGCTGAGCAGCTGTTTCATTGTCGGCCATCTTGATGGTGTACAATTTGTTCAGAAGCAGGTCTCTTTTGCTGATCCGAGTGTCTGATGTTCCTTCGTGCAGCTCGATCAATTTTGACCACAGCTCCTTGGCACTGTTGAAGGGGCCTACCCGGTTCAGCTCCTCTTTTGTTAAGCCGCATTGTAGGATCTGTGTAGCTTTTGCATCGGCTTCTATTTTACGCTTCAGTGCGGTGTCCCATTCTGATTAGTTTTGAGGTAGTCCTTCAGCGTTCTTGGGAATCTCCAGTCCGGACTGGATGATGATCCACATGTCCACCTGAGTTTTCAGGTGGACCTCCATTCGACTTTTCCAGTAAGAAAAGTCTTCTCCACTGAAAAGTGGAGGTCTGGCGGTGCTGAATCCTTCTTGCATGGCCATTTAATCTGAAAAAATAACTAACAGAAAAATTTCCCAAAACTTGGTCTTGGATTAGTAGTGCGGGATAAAGAAATTAAAATAACGAGGGGTGTTGCACCAACCTCGGTTAACGAAAAGAAAATTCGAACGGGAAAAAATTTAGATAAAATTAGAACGAAAAAAATCTGAAAAATTTTCAAACTGGTGGTTGCACCAAGTTTGAACTTCCCCGCTCTGATACCACTTGTTGGATCGAGAGAAACGATAGAGGGGGGGGTGAATATCGTTAACGTTTTTCGGAAAAACTTAGAGCCAGTACGCAGCGGAAATTAAGAAAACAAAATCACACAGAGACACGATCAATTTTACTTGGTTCGGAGCCTGGTTCGACTCCTACTCCAAGGCCCACGGTCGTTGACCGTTTACTGAGGGCAATTCTATAATCGCGCAAAGATTCTTACAAAAGATTACAATTCTAGTACAGTAGTAGTATGACGGAATTAAAGAATTAGTTCTTCGTTACCGACGTCCGATATGGGATGTTTCTCGGAGCAGAGGGACATCGTCGGCGCTTTCGTGTCGAGTTGGAGGGTTTCTGGAGCGAAGCGCAGGAGCAGAAGAACTTTACAGCGTTAGAAGAAAAGTTGTTTGAAGCTTGGGGTCGAGGGCCCTTCATATAGGGCCTGGGGGCACCCGGGACGTCGGGGGCGCCCCCCCACATGTCGGTTGATCCGGCTCGGTCTCGGTCAACGTCTGATCCCATCAACTTCGGGATCAGCTTTGACCGGGGCGCCCGGAGCGCTCGGGGCGCCCGGGTTGACCGGGTCAAATCTTATCCCTCGGCTTCGTTGGGGCTTGCTTCGAAGGCTTGCGCTTGGGGGCGCCCGGAGCGCTGGAGGCGCCCGGGAGCAGCGGTGGCGCCCGGGAGCACGGTGGCGCCCGGGAGTTGAGCTGTCGAAGCCTGCTTTACTTTCTTGTGTTTTGTGTTTACCTTGGGGGAGCCCGGGACACTCCGGGCGCCCTGGTCAGCTGTTGCCTCATTCCTTTGAGGCTCTCTGAGCTGCAGACACACGTTCCTTCGGTCATGCATCCAGGGTT
>JAGFNQ010006276.1:225063-265003 GCA_024364735.1 Boesenbergia rotunda | reverse complement strand
ATACCACCTGTAGCGACCCGCCTTCTCTGCCTTAGACGGATCGTTACTTTCTTTCTACTTCTCGACCTTCTGGTGCACGACTAAAAATGCGGAAATCTTTTTTTTTTCTTTTATTCCATCTAAGAATGATATTCTAACTTAAATAGTCATGCATGATACCATGTCACACTTTCTTTCTCAAAACTCGAAAGAAAATACTATTTGAAACTTGCCTCGCCCAACTCAGCTTACGGGTATCAGTCGACTGATACTGTACTAGTCGACTGATAAGTCTGAAAAACCTGATTTTCAGATTCGAAACCTTGTTTCAAAAGCCCACCAAACATATAGTTTCGAGCCATATAAAATCATGACACCATTTCTATACTCTATACCAGTTTTCTAACAACTTAGCCAATCAAACGAATCTCATAAACTTGAAATTAGAACTTTTGTGGAAGTAAATAAGCTATTCAAGTTTATATGAACTTTAACCTTAGAGTTTGTACCAATCTTGACTCCTATGCATTCATAACACCAAATACATGTTCTATCACCTTGCTAAAGCATTGTGAAATGTGAATGCAACTTTTCTAAACATATTTAAGCAATAAAAACTTAATTCAAAGGGGAACTAGTACTATCTTGGCACATGCATCAATATCTTCAACAAAGTATCAATATTCCAAACTACTCACACTTCTACTCTAAGAAATTGAGCATGTAGTACTATCCAAAGCTTAAATGTTCGCTAAACTTCATAAAGTAAGAACTTGAAATTTGAATAAACTAAAACATTGTAATTCAAATAACTAAATTGTCTCGTCTCAAGGATCTCTCCAAAATCAGCCACCACACACACTTTACTCAGCACCGCCTCGTCGCCTTCCTTCAGAATTGCTTGCCTTTACCTTTATCTGCAGTAAGAGGAAATGCAACTAGTAAGCAAAAAGCTTAGTAAGTACTATCTAGCTCACAAAATCTCGAAATGTGCAAACATGCTTCTTGATCAATATGAAAATCATATGAGATACTTATATGCTTGAAAGAAAACTAAGAACATATATAACTCAAAACATGCATACTCAAGCATTAATAAATCTCAATTTACTTTTCTTGGCTCAACTTGAAACTTTAGCTATTCTTTAACTTTTTGAAAACTCTTTAAACTTTAGAAACTTTGCTAAAGCATATACTTGAAAATAATAATCACTTGGATCCACTGAAGACGTAAGTACCATCTCATGCGCGTTCCCTAAAAGGTTGGGGTAGCGAGCCACCAATCCTAATAGAGCAGACCTTGGTCTACCAGGGCCAAGACCTTGGAATTGGACACCTGGATTTCTTTAACGACGCCCTTGGACGCCGGGTACTGGCCTTAGAAAATAAAATAGCTTTTCTTTCTTTTCTTTCTTATCTGTAAATGCCTTGGCATTTTCTCGAGCACCTTGCGTGCTAAAATCCCTAAGTCTTGACTTTTGGGGATTTCTTAAGGCCTTGGCCTTTTCTTTTCTTATCTTTATCTTCTCTTTTCTTTTCTCATAACTTTCTTAGCCCCTAATCTCACATAGGGTGCTTTATCAAACTTATACAAGCATATAATGAACTAAGATCACATGCAAAAACTTAAACAAAAAGGAAATATCTCTTTTAAAAACTTTTAAGGGAAATTCTTGCGGAAAAACCGCCTCTTACTGCAGGTGAGCAGTACTTACCTTGATATCTTGGACTTACAACCAAAATTGACGTCTAGGGCTCGGGAGAAACTTGAGATTTCGATGAACCGTTCACGCCTACGCGTTCCTCTCGTCGAGACGAACGAAACGCTCCGCACCCTTTGGTTCTTCCTTGGCCGGCGCCCCCTTAGAAGAGAAGAGGAAGCTTTGGTGTGGGTGGCGTGCGCACAAGAGAGGGGAAGAGGTTTTCGTGCGTCGCGCGGCTAGGGTGAGGAAGAGAAAAACCAAAAATCCAATTTCCTCTCTTAACTTATCTATTTATACTATCTTTATGAAAAAAAACGTAACTACCCTATAAATATATTTCTCTCCACCTTTTGATGTGCTTGATACCCTAGCCTAGCCGGTCGCGCTCGTGCCTGGTCTCCTGCTGGTCGCGGGTTCTAACCCCCTGCTGCCCTTAAACGTTTTTCCTTTTTTAAATAATATACTAAACGGACTCGGAAAATTCCATAAAAATATTCTAAAAATCCCTAAAAATATCTAGAATATTTCTAAACCATTTTTAAATAATTCTAAGGACTCTAAGAACTAAAAATGAGAATTTTAGGGCGTTACATATACTGGCAGAACCTTTCAACCCCGAATCACCATCACGGCTCAAGATCTGGCTTCCCTCCTCAAGATCGCGCAAGGAAGAGAGGATAACGTGCTGAAACAGAATCACTCGATCGAGGAGAAGAGAGAGATCTACTATCACAACAACGCAAATCAACCCTAATACCTCCACACCTCATATCCAGACTCGGGAAGAAAACCTTACCTCGATCGATCGCTTGATGAAGAAAAAGGGAAACCGCAAACCTCGATCAAACCCAATGGGGAAGAGGAGAAAACGAAGACCTCGATCCGACTCCTCGATCTGACTCCAGAGGGAAAAGCGAGGTACTCTCCGGTGTCGCTTGCTCGCCGCACAAGATCGGGTCGCCGGCTTGTGGAGGTTCGTTCGCACGGGAGGAGAAGAAACAGAGGGAAGAAGAAGAAGTGTGGGCCGGGATTGTGATCTGCCACATCGGGGAAAAGAAAAAGAATATAAGGTATGAGACTTTTTGCAAATAACTCCTATCCATTTTAGTTATTCACCCACCAGCCCTTAATTTGGGTTAAATTATTGTTCGGCCCCTAAACATTCAGTATTTTAACATATTTATTGTCTAAACATCCTATTGACTTGCCTACCTCAGTCTTCCCAAAGAAAGTGAGATGCAATTCTCACAAACTAGGTTGATTTATTGTCACATACAACCTTATAAACAATCCAGAAATGTCCTCCCACATTCTGAATCTTCCATCGAGTGATCACTATTGTGCTGTGAGCAAAAATGATTGTGACAGCTTATCTCAATGCATGTCGATAAGGTATGAATAAATTCTAGAAGCTTTAGCCATATCGTTGAATAGGTATGTTGCAAACTAAATTGAGATTTTGGTAAAAACAATCAGTAAGTGAGTTTTGTAACGTCCTGCATGCCAAAGGCTTCTAATGTAAAAACAATTTATATTATTTCAAATATATTGAAGGCAAGGAGATACATCTGAAACAATGTAGCAGGAAATATTTTACAATGCATGTCGATAAGTGATACAATGCATGTCTATTGTATCACTTGTTGTAAGTGTTTTACAAAAGAACTCAGCTAGTTGCTTGTTTTGTTTCAGACCAATTTCAGATGACAACATTGCATCTCTGTCATACTATAATATAGTTGTATCATAATTATCTTCTAGAATCTTTTGTTCTACTGTTTTTAGTTGTGAATGCTCATTTTATATTTCTATTTGTTGTGACAATCCAAGGGAAGGAATCAGCTTATGGTGCAAAGCTAAGGGGCGCGACTGTCTTCATCTGGTTGACTGCACTTAGATGAAGCTACTGGGGACTTGATGTATATTTCTCAGTTTCTAGTTCTTGATGTATATGATATTTTGATGATGTTATCTCACTTTGGACTAATACTGGGGATATCTTGATGTATGATATTTGCACATGTATGATATTTGATGATATTTTGATGTATGATAGTTTGAAGTGTGTTTGCTTAATACTGTTTAATTATTTAAATAATTTATTTTTTAAATAACGTCAGTTTATTTGTTGTAAATTGTTGGCTGCCTCAACCAAAAGACAACGATTTTTATTTATTGTCAAACTATTGTTTAAATCACACACAAACAACGGTTTAATACTAGTGTTAACATGTTGTCGATCACATTAAAAGACAACGGTGAAAAACCATTGTTACACTGTTGCTATTGACTGTAAACGACAACGATTTTTAACTGTTGATGTTGAGCACCCCTTTTAACAACATGGCCTCTAACAACAGTGTTTTTAGCCTACGACAACGGTGAACGTCGGTTGTCAATAAGCATTTTTCTACTAGTGTTCGACAACCTGCTGCTCTTCATTGTGATAATCTGAGTGTCATTCAGATTGTGCGCAATATAGTATTTCATGAGAGAACAAAGTATATTGAGATTAATGGTCATTTTACTCATCATCATCTATAACTTGACACTATCATGCTGCTTTTTGTTTCTTTCTCACTGCAAATAGCTAATATGTTTATCAAGGCTCATTCCGCTTCGCGCTTTCAATTTTTATCTGACAAAATCTAATGCTTCTAGCTGTAGCATCGTGAGTTGAGGGGATGTTAGATTGTATTTATTTTATGAGAATTATTTATTTATAGCTTTTAAGGTATTTTAATTTTTTTTCATTTTTAATTTAAGATTTAGGATTCTTAATCCTTCTATATAATACTATGTATTTTATTTTTTTTCTTAAATACTATTGAGATTACGGCTACATTTTATTTATATATTTTTTTTCTCAATTTCTATCTACCGTATCAAATAAAAAAAGAAACACACAAGGAAGATGGGGATAGAGAGAGCATGGTCGTTATAATATCAACCATTCTAGATATATGCACCAAAGATATAGATTTTTTTTTACTCAAATGATACACTAAAGATAGATATAATGCTAAGCATCTGGTTAAACTCTAACCAACCGAATCAAAATAATAGAAACCAAATAAATTGAAGTTTTTTATTTAAACCAAGATCGAACTTTATCATTAAAATTTAATAAATCAAATCGATATAATATCAATTAATTAAATTGATTATTAAATTAATCGATTTTTTTATCAGCAGTTGATTTAAGTTGTATCATCAATCGATTGGTATATGGGCAGTCGATAATTATGCTTATTTGTGGATTAATAGTTGATTGATATGATAATTAATCTTTTGTTTAGAGAGGAATTCTAAATGATGTAAATTTAATCAACTGATTTCCAATTAAAGAATAAGTAGAACGCATGCTAAAAACTTGTGTCAGAAATTAAGAGGGTGTTTGGTTTGTTCCATTTTCTATTTTTATTTTCTAGAAAATCATATTTTCTAATTTTTTAAAAAATAATTTTATTTTATTTTCTAATTTTTCAGAAAACACTATATCTTTTTCTGAAAATAAAATTGGAAAATACAAAACAAACACGTTTTTCAGAAAATCACATTTTCTACCGAAAATGAAAATGAAAGATAAACGTACCAAACACAGTCTAAAAATTGCTAAGAATGGGCTCCAAGCCCACTACCCAAACCCCTAAGTCTTTAATTCATCGAATATTTATACAAATTTTAAAGTTAATTGGTGTTCACTTTTAGTCCAAAACAAGAAAACGAGTGTATGTGTGTGTGTTTTCTTGAGTGTGTGTGTGTGTTATCAGAATGCAATGCAGGAGGAGCTCAATATTGACTTGGAATTGCCGCCTCTTACTAAAGGAAAGGATTGGCGACTATGCACAGAGAGAAAGGAAGCCTCATTGAGAAGCTTCCACGGCAGAGGTGTAGCAACACTCAAACAAGAACAGCAGGGTCGATTAATACATAGACAGAGAGGGAGATTTCTGGTAGGAAACAATGCAGCGCCATGAACAGCAAGCAACGTACTACATAAATTTTCGACACAACAACGAACAGATGGAAGTTTTCTTAATTGTAAATCCTAAAATCAAAATTCATGCCATACCAACTCAAAAACAAATTTAAAAAAAAACCCTGGGGTTATAGTGCAGTGGTAGAGTGATCAATCATCCACACTTCAATCCTCAATTATGACATTTTATAGAAATTTTTTCTCCAAATGAGATGTGAATCCTGACACACTGAGTTTCTAGACGGTTCATCGCGAGTGCTTTTCAATTTATCTTAGGATCAGGGAGGTCGTCCCAGGTTTACCTATTACTTGATTTATTATTTTTTCAAAAACAAATTAAAAAATTTGGTGATCCTAAGCAGAGGTAGAACAACGACAGACTAATCTTCCGTAGTGATCTAGATGACAGTTTCATATTCTTCTCGCCAATGGGAAGCGGAAAAATCTCGAATTATCCAATTTTACAGGGACCAAGCTCTATATATAATCGCAAACCCGATTGTGTTATCAATCATCATTAATAATAGAGCGCGGATTAACGAGTTTTACACAAGTAAATCCACGTTAAATAACAAAAATTCACAGTTAATAATAATTAGATTACTTAATGTGTTGTCCATAGTGACATAAAACTGTATGTTACAAAACAACATGCAAGTCCACCGAATAGCCAACAATCTTTTACTTGCGCATATGTTTATGTATACAACACAAGTATATTTTAGTCGAGTTTAATAATGTCAAACTTTATGAGTAAAAATGTTCCTTTAGAACATCCAGTCGTTTAATCACTAATAGAAAAATACTTATTAATAACGGGTGTCACACCCCGAGGAGTTGCCCGTTCGATACTGACCGGACTGTCTCTCCCTCGACCCGGCAGACAATCCAGAAAACTAACCTTTACGACTCTCTCAGCCCGCCTGTACCGTAGCCTATAGGGGTGGAACAACCCACTGAATGTAAAGCAAATGAAGACGACGACAAAACTGCGTACCGGTACGACTTACGACAAAACAAAACGAAATAAAGGCCTCCATGACACACAAAAGTACAACTATACCGCCGTACTAAACAACACAACAGAAATTAAAACAGCGGAAGCAAATGAAAATACTGTATGACCACAAATACAACTCAAACCAAAACACGAGTCGCTCCGAAACAGAAGAACTAGGACAGGCTGCCGGGCACTCCAGATGATCAACCTGAAATGAAAAATAAGGTTGACGGTGTGAGTTCGAAAACTCAGCGAATACATATAGCTGGTATGCATAGTAAGCTATACTAGCAGTAAGAGTCACACTGATAATAGTAACAGTAATAACAGTACGAAATGCTGAATCTATAATACTGAATAAAAGACATATCAGAGCCATACAAACCTGAAGATGTAATGGTCCAAATATCACACGGGTAAAATAAGGTATATTAGAGTCATACAAACCTGAAGATGTAAAGGTCCAAATATCACACGGGTAAGATAAGGTCACCAGACCCTATGTACACATACCTCCTGAAGGTGCAGAGCAAATACATATACTGTAACCAGATATAGCAAATACGAGCAAACGTAATAATGCAAACAACAACAATCATGCAATGATGCATCATGTGCACATGATGTCTGTACGCACTCCAGCTACCCGTACACTGGGTGACTGAGTGGACAGGATGGCAGGGAGCCAACTGCTCAAGCAACCATAACCCCAAAACCAGGCACGAGAGGAGCCAACTGCTCGCGGGTCACACAACCCATCATGACATGTACCCCTATGCCAACAAAGGGGGAGCCAACTGCTCGCGGGTTACACAACCCATCATGACATGTACTCAAAGCTAGAAAGGGGGAGCCACTGCTCTCTATACCACCTCTGCCTGCTACCACGCTCCAGCATCACTACCCATGAGTGACCGGGCGGAGACACGATAGAACAACTGCACACACCAAGAGGGGTCCCTGACTGCTACGATGCACCGGAATCACTGCTCATGAGTGACCGTGCAGAGTCTCGACAGGGCAACTATACGCATCCTCCAATAGTCACTACTCGTTAGTAACAATGTGTACAAATCATGATCACCGCGTATCACTAGTGTCTGCTACCATGCTCCAGCAACACTACCTATGAGTGATCGAGCGGAGATACAACGAAACTACTACCCACACCCAGAGGGGTCCCTGACTGCTACGATGCACCGGAATCACTACTCAGGAGTGACCGTGCAGAGTCTCGACAGGGCAACTGTGCGCAGCTTCCGATAGCCACTACTCACGTATGGCAATGTGTCCAGATCATGACCGTCATGACAAATGACGTGTCTCAACCACATGACTGGGAGTTCTATGCTGCCATCCCATGCGCATGCAAGAACGATGCATGGGAATATCATACACCACACCTACCTAGCTAGTCTACCAATAATCAACATGATATGCAGATGTCCAAATAACCGGTATACACCATATCCTAGCCCTAGTGCTGGGTATAAGGTATCCTATCTCTAATCACAATATACATCACATGTGACAATAAAGAGTAAAGAGGTCCAACCTTGAGGCAGTACAGAAATAAATCTATCGTCTAAACATATAGCTAATATCAAGGGTGGAAATATAAAAGCAGGAAATAAGTAAAACTCTACTGCTATCTATAACTAACTATGCATAGAATCTGTGACAATATCTAAAATAGATAAGTCAGAAGTACTCGCCTCCGAATAGATGCTCGTACGCAAAGAAAACCTCCTATCCAAAATAATATCCTCCCCGAGCAAGCCGAAATAATCAATGTCTTGTGTAAAACATATAACTTAGCTATTTATACGAACGCCAACAAGCTAAGTATAATACAGCCCAACCAAGCTCCCACCACTTAACCTAATCCCATTAATGTATATAATGTTTCATATGTCACAAGTCACGAGCTCAACTAATCCAAAACCCATCCAAAGACTCTCGGCCGAGATCTCAAGATCTAAGAACTAAGCCAAAACAAAAGAGATCACCATAGTAATAGAGTGAGCCAAAACATATCAACTACTAGGAAAACTCACGATAGAACCCAGATCAGAAAAACAACATGCTCCATGACTCACAGTGAACTCAATGCAGCAACAAACATGCGAACCAAAACATCAAACCAAAGCTTAACCAATACCATGTTGAATCTGGATTCTAAAACAATTCCAAAACAGCAAGAATTGGACAGATCAACACATATCACACCCAACACTAATCAAGAACAAGAAGGGAGTGCGCAAGCCATCCCCACATCAGAGCTATTTCGAACAGATACCAACACCAAAACTCTAGATCCCAACATAAAATCGATTCATCACAGATCAACACCTAACTCCCATAGTGTCTATCAATTATCCAAAAGTAGCTTACAACATCAATTTAGAGAACAAAACCAAGATACAAAGCTCGGAATTCTGATCTTACGATAGAGGTTAAAACAAAGGAACACATCAAAATTGGAACAGAGCCCCTCAATGATTTACTAATCACGATAGCAGAATAGGGCTACAATTCAATCTATGAATAGCAAAATCAGACAAACCTAACCCAAATCATCCCCACTGTAACCACAGATTCAGGAACATAACCATGTATCGACAGAAACGAAAATGATCAGATCCAAGTCAAGAAAAGCTCAGAATCAAACCAACCAAAACCTCACACAACAAGATCCTTACCTTGGTCCTATGTCGTGTGGAACGAAAACCCTAGCTCTCTGGAATCCCAATGGTTGTGGTCACCGGCAAGATCCCACAGCCAACAATAGTGTCGTTGCGAGGATCGTCGTTCCCAGAGTACCCTGCCGCCGTCGCAATCACCAGGATCGAAAGGAAAGGGCAAAATCCGGCTACCCTTCCACGACGGGGAGAGAAGATCGAGACGAGAATGGCTCCTTCGCGTGAAGAAAATGGCGATCGCGAGTTCGGCAGAACACCCGAGAAGAAGAAAGGTGAAGAGGCGAAATGATCGGGGAAAGGAAAGAAATGCAATCCCCATGAAGGAGCTCGCCGCAGACCAGTCGATCAGCCGGAGACGTCGACGTGGGCTCGCAGCGATGGTGAACGGAGAAGAGAAGAAGACGAAGGAGAAAGGAGCAAACGCGAGAACTAGGGATTTCCATTGCGTTCGGCCATAGGGAAAATGATATAAGGGCTGACCGATTTACACTTCACCCCTCCACTTTCGACTATTTCCATAAGAGCCCTAAGTTTAGGGAAAATTATCATTTAGTCCCTAATTTTCTAATATTTTAACAACGGACGTTCACCGTTGTCGTAGGCTAAAAACACTGTTATTAAAAGGGGTGCTCAACATCAACAGATAAAAACCGTTGTCGTTTATAGTCAATAACAACGGTGTAGCAATGGTTTTTCACCGTTGTCTTTTAATGTGATCGACAACAGGTTAACAATAGTATTAAACCGTTGTTTGTGTGTAATTTAAACAATAGTTTGACAACAAATAAAAATCGTTGTCTTTTGGTTGATGCAGCCAACAATTTACAACAAATAAACTAACGTCATTTAAAAAATAAATTATTTAAATAATTAAACAATATTGAGCAAACACACATCAAACTATCATATATCAAAATATCATCAAATATCATACATCAAGATATCCCCAATATTATTCCAAACTGAGATAACATCATCAAAATATCATATACATCAAGAACCATGTTTAAACATCATCAAAATTAGTTCAAACATCATCAAAATATCCCCAATAACTTCATAATTTTTTATCCATCAAAATATCATTCAAGTGCAGTCAACCAGATGAAGTATACCTTCCAGAGCAACTCTGGCGTGTCCAATGCAGGTTGAGCAATTGCAAGCTCAAACAATGCTCGAGCACACTTAGTTTCATTCAAAGTCATCTCAAACTTTGCATATTTACACCACGCATAGCAGTTTCCAGGAGCCCACTCTAGATACTTCTCATACAAGGTTATGCAGCGAGTTACATTGCCGAGTTGGAGTTCAATTTCGATGTACTTCTTAAATATCTGTTAAATATATAAACATACTTAGATAAATGACCACCACAAACATTTCTAAATCGGCTATACATTTCTATGCAGCATCATACCTTATCCTTTTGGCGCCATTCCAATGGCATTACCCAAGATTTGTCGTGCAGCCTTTAGGTTCCTTTGCCTTATCTCAAATTGGGCTGCCATGAGCCAAATCATTGCAAACGAAAACTTCTTGTGAGGTATTAACTTTAAACATTCCCTGGATCCAGCACAGAGTACACGTAAGAAATTGTATAACATAGAATGATGCCATCTATCATAAATATTGTGATAAAAATAAGGAAAAATAATGACTTAACTACTGAGTAATTTTTTATATCCTCAAGGATTAAAAAATATCACATGAAAAACCTAATATGGATGAAATTAAAAGTTCAAGAGCAGTATTTTGTTAAGAAGACACTTGGAGAAATCAAATAAGCAGACAAACACTAAAAGAAAAATGCTTATTAACCACGGGCATTCACCGTTGTCGAAGGCGAAAATCCCTGTTGTTAAAGGTCATGTTGTTAAAAGGGGTGGTCTACATCAACAGTTACAAACCGTTGTCGTTTATAGTAAATAACAACAGTGTAGCAATGGTTTATCACCGTTGTATTATAATGTGATCAACATCAGATTAACAATAGTATTAAACCGTTGTTTGTGTGTGATTTAAATAATAGTTTGATTACAAATAAAAATCGTTGTCTTTTGGTTGAGACAACCAACAATTTACAACAAATGCCATTTAAAAAATAAATTATTTAAATAATTAAACAATATTGAGCAAACACACTTCAAACTACCATATATACATCAAAATATCATCAAATATCATACATCATATATGGATCCATTCCTCAAGATTCAATTTTTTTTGTTGGGGACTTTCCACCTACATTCCATGTCGATACAAAAATCCTATAACCAAATTTATAATCACTAGTCACATTGAAGTTCCCCCAAAAAAGGCCAAAACAGATAGATTACTTGTAATCTTGCATATTTGCAACTTGAACAGCGTCGCCATCAAATCTTCCTCGCCGAACTCGATCTGAGTTCTTATACAATCGCTCTAAAAACCAAGAGTGAAAAAAAAATCTGAGAAAGAAACTTTAAAAGCCAGCTCTATTTATCCAAAGTTTCTAAACACTTTATAACTATCCTGCTTTTCTTCACCGTGCTTGTCTTCCTCTCCATGAAGCTGGCCCTCCTTTCTCCATCACCTGGCGATGATGCAGAATAATGAATAAACAAGAGGAATAGATTAACACGTAAAAAAAATGGATGCAAAAATTGTGCTTATGCATAGCTGAAGAAAGACTAATGGAAGCTTTGTTTCCCAGATAAGGAGTTTATAGTTTATTTCAGATTCGGGAAAAACCAAAGGCTAGTTGAGCAAAAGTTTATTCAGTAACATGTGCATGGTTGATGATTCCCAACAGCAAGTACAATTAAAGTTTTGACAATGGTTGGACCAGAGACTGTATTTCCTTCTGAATTAATCAAACTCACATACAGATTCTGCAGTAAGAAAAGAGGAGGTCAACATATTAGAACTACAATCTTGGAAACTACAATTTGTGAAAGCAAGCCAAATTTGCTGGTTCGAAGCTTCAACAAAATAGCAGAATGGTAAAGAAGTACATGTGTAGATTCTCCAAAATTTCAGTGAATGAGCAGTGCACTTCATTTGGTCTTTCAGTTCACTAAATTTATCCTGCATTTATGTACATGAACCCTAGATTTAATTCAGTCATAGTGGCGTTGGAAATTTCTATGTGAACTGAAATGCATCAGTTAGAAAGCTATCTGCGATTTATCTAACTCTGACCTGAAAAAAAAGCGTCTCAATGAAGAGTTGGCAAAAAGCAAAAAATGCAAAGTATCGACACAAGCTTGAAATGACACCTAAAACTGCTACTAACAAATCTGAGGACCATAATCCATCATTCGATCCTTCTGGTGGCCCTGAAATACTGAACAATGTTAGGCATATAGAAAATGATAGTTCTCAATCCCAAGAAATTGAAGTTTCCAAACTTGGTTGTGTGATACAGAGAACAAATGCTTCTCATGGGTCTGCTGCAATTATCAAGAGAAAGCGTTCAATTTTATCCTTCAACAAATCCAAGGAAAGAATTGGTTACCAAGATAGAGTGACAAAGGATGACGACAAGCAGCTACAAAATGATGATATCTCACTCAGAAGACTCAAGAGTGCTGGAGAAAAGATGAAACAAGGGCTTGTTGCATGTTCAAAACATGAAAGTCTTAGTGGTACCGCAAAGCCACCTAATTAAATTCATGTCGCTAAATTGTATTGCAAATATTTCAAGCAAGACTAGTTTACCTCAGAAGAGCAAGCCTGTTGTATGTGGAAATTCAAGTATCATTTCTAGTGGAGGAACTGATAGTGATCAAAAGCCTGCAAAAATAATTTCCTTGGCTTTAATACTAAAAAGGGCTAGAAAGTGCAGCCTTATTGAAACCTCTGGTACAGCTGTAAGCCAGCATAGTGAATTATTGTCCTGTAACTTATTAAGTGAGAAAGATGCATTGACTTGTTTTTCTGAGGATGCGAAAAATCCTGCAATCTTTCATAGATGGGAAGAAAGTTGTGAATGCTTAAGAAAGAATGGTGAAGACTTAAACTCACCATCAACAGCAAAGGCATTCCCTTCTAGCAATAACACAAGCGTAAGATGTTGTTTGCATTCTATGCAATCAATAGTCAATTTATAGTCAAATGAGAAACCAAGGCATGAAGGTTAAAGGCAAAAAAATAAACCTACACATAGATAAAATAAATTATTTTTCCAGGCAATGAATAGAGGAACCAACACGTAGATAAAGTATCAATTAATACTGAATGCTGTTGGAAGCCAAATACATGCCTATCCTCTTCCAAGCACTGATGAATTGAGCATAGCAAAGGCTTCCAGAAGAATAAACCTAAATCATGAGTTTCAAAAAGAAGATATATCATTTGAACCAAGTTATGAAACATTAATTTCAATTGTAATGTACATGATAATTTGGAGTTCCTTGTTAGCTATGAACATTTGTTCTTGACATTTTTGCAATTAGATAAAAACCATTAAATAACATTGCTCTAAAACATCATAATGTTTCATTGCATTAATGGATTCATTTTATTTCTATTACGTATATACAAATAATATGTTTCATCTTCATAGCAAGGTTATGGCTAAAAACAAAAGGAAGAAGTTACTAATAAACTAATTTTGAGTGCTTCAGTATTATACAGTGCATATACATACGAGACACTGAAAGTAATGCATTTGCCGATAAGGAAGCAAATTTAACCACTTAGAACATTATTTTTAAAGAAAAGTAAAAATTATGAATACAAACTAAATGTGGACCTGTCATCAACATTTTCTGATAGATTTAGCTAGTGCACTTATTCTACCAATTTATCACATGTTTCCTCCATCAAGCATGTATCCTCTTCAGTCTTCACACTTTTATTAAGCCATTCTTTCATTAGTTGCTAAACCCCATGGAATAGAAACTGAATCAGTTCAGAGCTATATGTCATTGGCACATCTTCGATTAGAATTATCATATTTAAATTTCAAATTGTCATATTAACTTGTTCACTATAAAAAAAATCATGGATATATAAATTTCTTCAGAATGAGATACTTATGTTTTGCTAAAAATAAGTAGATGCAGACTACCTATGTGACAACAGAAACTAATAATAGAAATAATTGAAAATAGAGGTTCCTACAATGTAAAGAAATGCAAATATAAGCGCACATGAATACATGACAAATATATGCAAATTAATATAGATGGACTATAACTCACTATAGCTACCATCGTGTTTGGGTGTTTGTCTGCTCCTTTTCAATGCTCTAACCTTCTCTCGGGATCCCCAACCATTTGCAGTCACAGTCAAGTTACGCCACTTATCCTGTTCATTAAAGATACATCATTTACAAAGAAAAGATTGTAATTTTAGCATTCATTCTTCATTTAACTTGTAGTGACTATACACAGTTATCTTTCCCAAGATAGGATGCTCAGGTAAAACATTTGGCAGAATATCTTCTAGTACCATATCTGATTAAGAAACCATTCGTCGACAAAAGTGCGTTAGCACTAAAAATAGAACTTCACAGAAATTTTACCTTTAGGTCCACATTTGACCTCAAACATAATACGTCACTGAATTCTGGATCTTTCAATATTGTGCGCCATTTTCCAGCACCATGCTTCACAACTCCAGCTTTGAGAGCCGCCTCCTCTTCTGCCGTCCACTTTTGCTTGGGAGCACCCATTTAAAAGCAACAAAACCTTTCAGCAGTGTAACCTGGTATTCACTTATCAATCAACTATTGGATCTGAATATCAAACAAAAAACCAAGATGAGATGCAAAAAGTAAATCTAATTTCATACTTAAACTTCAAGTCCCAGTAAAAATGAAATATTCTCAAACAAGATTAGAAAAAAAAAATGAAAATTAGTGTCCAGATACTAAATCATTGTTAAGCTTCATGAGTCGAGACATAAAATTCATTAGTAGCGCAAATCAGAATGAAGCCAAGCGAGACATAAAATTCTTCTCATTCACATTCCACATCATTTGTTGATGATGTTTGCCATCCCTATGAATAGTAAGCAACTAAGCTCTTGGTCATAACATGAAACCAAACTTCACCTCCAATAAGAGAATACCATACAGAAAGCTAACAATTTGAGCCAAACCAAACATCATGAAAAAAAATTATTGTGACATTAAAGGCAGAACAATTCTATCACACATACACACACACAAAAAAACAAAAGAATATCACAAAAGAAAATGCCGTCGGCAGACATAATTCAAATCCTATCTACTGAATAGGATTTAAATCTCTTTCTCATAATTATATAAATTCTTCGCTTTATTTGAAAAAAAGGTTAGAGGGACAATTTTTTGGCATATCCTTGAGATGCGAGAAATTATCATACTCATTGCTAGCAACTTCAAAACATTAAACATGTCATTCTCTTTATACAAGTTTACTCATTTTACTGACAACAATATATCTTTTTTAACCTAGGCATTATGCATCACTTAGACAACTGGATCCAACGAAACCCCTCACCCATTCTAATCCAACCTAATTATTTTTGTAACCAAGTCTTTACATACTTTTATCCTCTCAGAACAATGATTCTAAAAAAGGTAAATGAAAACAATCCAGTATGTGTCAACTAACAAAACCACTAGTTATAGAAATGAAAATTTTCATACTGATAGCACAAGGTTCTGGGGCATATTCAAGAAAGGGCAACTGACAATGTTTTCTTGCAGGAGCAAAGTTGTAGATAAGAACTTGCCGTCAAAAGTATTCCTATCGTCCCCATCCCAGTACCTCGAATCGCGGCCGATCTGGCCGGAGCCACGCCCGAACTTGAGCTGCTTTCACTGGTTGGCTGCCACATGAAACCCCATTTCGTTCATCCCGTCGTCTTCCTGCCCTGATTCTCTTGCAAAACCTGCCGTCAGCGGTGGCTTAGGGGGTAGTTGCAACGAGGAGGAAGAAGAGAAAAAGAGGGAAAGTCGGCTTGTACTCGCTACGATCGAGAGCAAGAGGAGGGCTTCGCGTGTGTTGCTAGAGCTCGGAGACGGCGCTCCTATGGCTTGCTCCGCGTGCTCGAAGAGGGTGGTGTCGGACGGAGCTCAGTGGCGTCGGGCGAGAAGGAGAAAACGAAAGGAGGGGGAAAAGAGGAGAGGTCGAGTTCGGCGGAGGGTTAGGGCACCTGGTTTATAAAATGTAAACTGGACGTTTTCATTTTCGTTTTCGTTTTCCCGCTCGCTGTTGTGTATTATCACGTAAGCAACACAGATAGACAACGGTTATTTAAAAACCGTTGTTGTAACCAACCGAATAGACATCGGTTTTTAGAAAACTGTTGTCATTGATATACATAAGACAACGGTTTTTTAACAACCGTTGTCTTTTTCCGCAAAATTTTTTTCAACAACAACGGTTTTGGAAAAAACCGTTGTTAAATAAAAAAAGACAACGGTTTTTTTAAAAATCGTTGTCTATTGGGTGTTGTTGAATCCAAAATTTCTTGTAGTGAAAGAAATTAACTTTAGTAAAGAGAAAGATAATAATGAACAGAATTAAGTTCAATTAAGTATCATCTTGTTTACTTAGAAAAAGTAATAAAAAAATTCCTACCGCCATTTACTTGGGAAAAATGGAGGGTAAGGTAGAATACTGGAATGAAATTTATTAGAAGTCATTCCCATATATACTTATCAAAAAAATCATAAACATGGGTACCACTATCTAAATAACCAATTCTATCTAACACATTGGTGAGAGACTAGTTATGCCTTATTTAAGAACTGTGCATGTCATCTTAACAAACTCGATGCGTACCTGTAAACCTCCCTCGTTCTGTCCATGTCTTGCAAATCCAGTTCTTCATATAATGCATAGTTTATCCTATAATACATTAAAAGTCAAGGATCAAACAACCAAACCATTGCAAACAAATACAAAAGTTGTAGATATTTATTAGTATTGAAGAAAAATCACATTGTCCCACTAATAAGCTAAAATGACATACCATAAGTAGATATATCTTTGCCAATGCCGCTTCTCCACTGCTAGAGGCAGATTGGCTATTGCTCTTTCATACACCTCCCTCACCAGATCCTTGTTTCCACCATTCACCTCCAGCCTTATGTAATCAAACCAGGAGTCATAATTGAAACACGCCGATATGGTAGTAAAACAATACTGTTCCAGTCAAAGTCTGAAACTCCACGACTTCAACTCCAAATTTTAAACCTTTGTTTAACATGTCTAAGAAACACACTAAATAAATCACAAACACTACACAAGATGATATAGTTCTTATAGAAACAAGTTTTCTTGTCCAATTAAAGCACAATATTCTAACAATCTCTACAAGCCAAGTAAATATAAAAGGACGGACTGTCTCTCATTCCTATTAAGGAAGATAAGAGTCAAATATCATTTGCTCAAAATTGTGTACCTGATACACGACAACTGTAAGTTGCATCATCCTCATCTGCAACATATTGGTTAACATCTAGTAGCCAATTGTGTTCCTACAAAAAAGAGAAAACCAACTAGAGACTACAAATGAAATTCACTGATAAATAACTATCGACATGAAGCATCAAAAAATCATTTATGTCCTTGTAAGTGTAAATACTTCTGTCAAAATCTTTACATGTGTGCTTAAAATAACCTAAATAAGGGATCCCTGATGGAAAAAACAATGCCAAACTCTGGCAACAAAAAATAACAATCAATAATTTAAGGCAATACCTGTTCTTCCGTTATCTGCAGGAACCCTATAGTGTAATAAATCAGTTCCTTCAAATTCCCACCAATAACCTTCAAATTTCAAACAAGTACCAGTTTGGGATGAACAAAAAATTTAGAAAATCATTAGATATTAAAAAATGATGGTAGAGTGTGAACATATACCTTTGCCAATCTAGAATTCCCCACCAAAGTTATTAAGAATTCGAATAACTAACATCAATTAAAAAAACCATAAGATGATGCATCAAGAAAAAAACATAAACTAGATTTTGCATTAGATGAAAATACTGGAAGAAGACAAAAACTAAATTCTTGCCTTAGATTAAAATGTTGCAACAAACCACAAACTAGATTCATACTTTAAATGAAAATATTGGGACAAAGTGAACATAAAAAAGCATGTGATTTAATAGGCATTTGTGGTGATTAGATAGAAAGGTACCATCTCAGTGTTAAAAATCAACTATGTGCACAAAATTCAACAATGTGCACAAAATTAAGCCTTTGCAGTGTAGCAAGAAATTCAAGTTTATCCCTCAGAAATATGCAAACTAACTCTAGGCAGGACAGAACCAACATCATAATGTATAAGATAGTATAAATCATCACAGACAACAAAACAGACAAAGAATTCATGAGCTACTGACAGAGAAATAGGCAGACCAGCAGCACCCAGATTTGCATCAACCTTGATCCTGTTAGCACTAGAGCCAACAACAACCTTAAGTCCTCTTCTTTTGCACTATCATCGAGTACATCAAACCAATAGCTTAATCGATTTAGTTATGTTTAAAAACAATCAAAAAAATGATAAACGGACACCAACTGACACTTAAATTCATGCATAATTTACCTCCTTGATGAGTTCAAGAGCTCCAGGAAATCCAATTCCTGCCTCCGGCTTTGCATACTGCAATGAGACAAACAAATTTAATTTTTTTGATGCGAGATCCGCAATGTAGAATGATCATCTGTTAATACCTTAGTAAGGTAAATTTCGGAAAAAAACGTCTTTTAGCAGCCTCTGGATCGAACCCTCTCACTCCCTTTGCTCTGGCAACACCTCCAAAAAAATTGGCCTCGCCTAAACCATTCGATGAATACAAAAAATCGTGGGAACAAGGAAATCAGATAAACCGACAAGAAACAATCACAACCTGACACCAACAAATTTGCTCCGAAAGATATCAACAGGGAAAAGGAGAAGCCTACCCGTCCCCATGAAGGGAACGAAGTCATTGGTGGTCACGGAACGCCCATGTCAGCGAACACATCGACCGCCGCCAGCCTTGAAAGCTCTTCGCTGTTGCAAAAGACACCGTCCATGTCAAAGGGAACGACAGATACCTTGCCCCATTCCGCGCCCTCCTCTCCCACCCAGACCGCTTCTCCTTCCGCCTGCTGCGACGGAGAAGCAAGAACGACGGCCTCGCTTCTCCGTCTGATTCGCAGAAAGGACGAGAGGAAGTCCTCACCGTCGAAACCTCCTCATCGTCGCCACCGGTGAAGGCATCGTCGAAGGAAGAACCCATCGCCTTCCCCCCCTCTCTCTCTCTCTCACGCCCGAAACCCTCACCCCTTTTCTTTTTGGCAACCGGCGAAGCAAACAAAAGGCAAGCGAGTGATATTTATGCATATATAAAGCATCGGCGAAGCGATAAGAGTTAACCACTGCCAGGCGGTCGGAATAAAGCATCGGCGAAGCAATCAGAAGAAGGAGAAGAAGGAAAAGGTGGCAAGGAAGTTTGAGGCATCTTAGGGTTCGGCGTTGTCGCTCGCTGCGGCAAATGAAGAGAATGAACTAAGGGGAGGTACTCATTACAATGTAAACGACGGGCGTTTTCGCGCTCGCTTGCTGTTGTGTATTACCATGTAAGCAACACAAATAGACAACGGTTAATTAAAATCAGTTGTTGTAACCAAGCCAATAGACATCAATTTTTAAAAAACCGTTATCTTTGACATACATAAGACAACGGTTTTTAATATCCGTTGTCTTTTCCGTAAAAAATTTATCAACATCAACGGTTTTTGAAAAAAATCGTTGTTAAATGAAAAAAGACAACGGTTTTTCAAAACACCGTTGTCTATTGGGTGTTGTTGAACCAAAAATTCTTATAGTGAATTCTATTGATATAAGACTAAAAATATCATAGTTATTATAATTGTAACAAGATCTAACAGTAATCATAATAATCAATATTATCCATGACATAAATTAGACATGGATGCAGTATATATTAAATTGTATGATATGTGATCTCCATATGTCAATTCACTAAAAAAAAATATCCGTATAGGAGCGGTTTTTTTTTAACTTTCAAGAGTGATTTTCAACTACTCCTATACTTTTACCATCGATTTAAAAATCACTCCTCTTATTGCCGTCCCTATATCCTATAGAAGCGGTTTTCATAACCGTTGGTAAATGTTGGAAAACCATTTCTATTATTCTTTTTAGGTATAATTTGAAACTGATCTTTAACATTATACATAACAACGGTTTCATCCTACTTCTGTAGCTATAAATTCAGGAGTGGTTCAAATCATTCTAAAATCCTTTAGATGTAAGAATAATTATAAACAATGTGCCATGAACATAAGAGCGATTTCGAAATGACTAAATATAAAACTATTCCTACAAATATACCCGACCTCGGACCCGATCCGAACTGGAGACAACCTCGGGTTTGTAACTGGTTCGGGTACTCGCCGACCCGATTCATACACAAATGAACCGACTACTGATAGACCTAACCCTGGACCGAGTCTGAACCCGACCTGAGGCTCGTAATCAGTTCAGGTACCCATTGAACTGATTCTGACCCAAATTAACCGACTACCGGTTTAAGTTTTTATCCTTTTTATTTTTTTCTTTTAAATATAGATGTGAGGGTATTAAAAAAATTGTTTGTATTGAGATTAAAACCTGGGTCTCTTAAACTATAGCTTAATTTCTTAAACAACTAGACTACAACTATTAAAATTTTATATGTTAGTTAATTATTTAATAACTAATCAATAGTTTCTTT
The DNA here is from genome assembly GCA_024364735.1 of Boesenbergia rotunda. Classification (NCBI taxonomy): domain Eukaryota; kingdom Viridiplantae; phylum Streptophyta; class Magnoliopsida; order Zingiberales; family Zingiberaceae; genus Boesenbergia; species Boesenbergia rotunda. The sequence goes on along the minus strand of JAGFNQ010006276.1, from coordinate 243,924 downwards.
TATATATCATTATTAGAAAAGAGTATTAGAGATATTTATTTATTTATTAATTAATTTATAATTATTTTATCAATAAATAATTTCATATGTTAATTAATTATTTAATAACTAATTTAATAGTTTTCTTTTATTATATATTACGGAATATAAGATAAGAGTTATCTATAGAAATGACTCAGGTTCAAGTTACAGCTAAAAAGAGGAAAGATAAGAATTTAGGTTAGCTTTACTTGTTATTAGAGGCTAATAAAGACAAAAAGTTAAGTGAAAATAATTAATAAGGTTAATATTTTTTAAAAAAAAAAATTCTCTATAAATAATAATGATATTTATTAATAAATTAAAAATAAATAATTTTTAATAATTGTTATTAGTAAATATTTATAATAATATTTTTTTAAAAAATATTAATTAAAAATATTAATTAAAAACATTAATGATATATTTTAGTTGTGCTGAGTCAGAGGATGAATATGATCGAATAAAGGAAGTGAAAAGTTTTCCTAAATGAGATTTAAAGTTTTGGAGTTAAATAAAGAAAGAGAAAAAGTTTTCAGAGTGAGATTTAGGTTCAGAGTTGAATAAAAAAAAGAAGAAAGATTTTAACATGAGAGTTAGGGTTTTGATGTTGGAGAGAGGAATATGAAGGCGCAGATGTTAGATTCGGCTAAATTAAATATGGACCAGAAAATTTCGAGAAGTTTTATAGAATTTTTCGTGATCTGTTTAGGGGTCCTAAGCTGTTAGAGGAAGTAGAACCCTAATTTGGAGGGCTCATTTGCTTAAACCCTAGAGTTTTGGGAGGTGGTTTGCGAAGAAACCAGAATTTGAAGGACTATAAGGTTAAAAGGGCTCAAGTAAAGGGGTGGATTTGGAAATGGTCGAAACCTTAGGGCTAAATTGCAAATAGTCGAGTTTTAAATTTCGTCCACTTTGTGATCTCCGCCGAAGTCGTCTTCTCCGCGCGATCGAGAGCAAGAGCACATCCATCGTCTCCTTTCTTCGATCTCCTCGAGGTCTTCCTTCTCCATTGCAAGATCTTAGCAGATGTGAGGGCTCATCACGATGCTATTGCAAGGTGAGCATGTTGGTGCAGAAAGCACCAAAAGTCAAACCTGTGTTTTGATAATGGCAACAGGGTTCAAAAGTTAAGTATTACCTGTTATCTAACATGTCACTCTAGTGTGCAGAGTAAAAAGTCCTAGCGAAGGAATGCTAGGCACTAACAAAGGAATGCCAGGGTAAAACGTCCTAGCGAAGGAATGCTAGGCACTGGCGAAGGAATGCCAGAGTGAAAAGCCCTAGCGAAAGACTGCTAGGCGCCAGGCGAAGGATAGCTTGGGACTGAAGCCCTAGCGAAGGAACGCTAGGCACCGGGCGAAGGACAGCTCGGTATCCAAGACCTGGCAAAGGACCGCCAGACAAAAGTCCAACCAAAGGAGCAGTTGGCATCAGGTACAGTCTCCCGAGAGGAGTAGGTGAGGACGCATTCCCCGTCGAGGGAGCAGTAGGCGTTGGTTTGACCTAGGGCTCCATTTTGGAGACCCAAAGTCAGAACCAAGACAGTTAAGGCTGTATAAACTAATATTTTATTGTTTTATTGTGTTTTGGACTAACCCTGGATGCAGGACCGAAGGAACGAGTGTCTGCAGCTCAAAGAGCCTCAAAGGAATGAGGCAACAGCTGACCAGGGCGCCCGGAGTGTCCCGGGCGCCCCCAAGGTGAACACAAAACACAATACTCAAAGAGCAGGCTTCACAGCTCATCTCTCGGGCGCCCCCGTGCTCCCGGGCGCCCCCGCTTATAAAGGGCCCTCGACCCTAGGCTTCAAACAAGACTTTCAATCAACGCTTCTACGCTCTTCTGCTCTCGCGCCTCGCTCCGGAAACCTCCCAACTCGAGCCGACGACGTCCCGCTGCTCCGAAAAAGACAACCTACATCGGACGTCGGTAAAAGAAGAGTTTCTCTTTTTAATTGTTAAGTTTACTGTACTGCATTTGTAAATCAATCTTTGTAAACTATTATTGCGCATCATAAAGAATTGCTCAAAGTAAACGGTCAACGACCGTGAGCCTTGGAGTAGGAGTCGACCTAGGCTCCGAACCAAGTAAAAATTTACTTTGTTCGCGTATTTGTTTTTATCTTCCGCTTTGCAATTTCTCTTTCCATAAATGCGAACGATTTCCGATATTCACCCCCCCCCCCTCTATCGGTTCTCTCGATCCAACAGAGCATACGGAGGAGCAAGGCATGGTCCAAAATCGCCTTCGATTCTGGGATTGGGGGTGATCCCCTGGGCATGATGAGCCACGTACCTATAGCATCTGAGCGAGGGTTCAACAACCTCAAGGGTTGGATGCACACTCTTAACCTAACCTTGAAATCTCTGAGGTTCATCTTCGTTCTTCCCTGTAGATCTTGGATTGGATTGTTCTAAGGTTAATTTGGATTGTATTTGGATCTATCATTATGTTTTCCAATGTGATTAGGCATTGAGAGAGGAGAAGAAATTATTGGTTGGACATTTCCGTAGCCACGACTCTCTCTAGATCCGCGCTAGGTTCTTGTCGGCACAAGAGAAAGGGAAGGTTCTGGTGGCTATTTAGATCTGAGTAGGGTTGCTTGATTTCGATCTTGATTTTAATTCTATGATTTGAATCTGTTTGGGTAAATGGGATTGAATTTAGTTTTAATGGCGAATTGGATTTTTTTTGTGCTCTTTGATTTGGTTTCGATATAGGATCTAGATCTTAGATAGTTTCTATATTGGATCTATTTTGGGATGAACTTGATGATACTGTGTTTTCGATTGTGGCTCAGGATTTGCTCTTGGTAGTGAATTATTTTCCTGTTTGATACTGTGCCGTGAGATTCTTGGAGTTTGTTGGAGGTTTGATCTTACTCCTTTGGTCATAAGCTTCAAGGTGGAGATTTGCCATGGTTTGTTTGGAGATTAAAGCATGAATTAATCTTCAAGGTAGGTTTGGAGGTTGTCTAATGTACTGTTCAATGTGTTTGTGGAACTGCCGTGTGTGCATCTATAGGTTGTGGTTGGACGTTAGGATGGGATTGGTGCCCTATTGTGTGTGTGATGCTTGTGAGTTTCTTTTGGTATTGTTCTATTCTTTTGGCTGATGTTGAGTTTGGGTTTTGCTACTGTTTCCTTGGCCGTGAGCATGGAGAAGAGGACCTGGGTTGGTTTTAAATGAAGTTAGGGTTTGATTTCAATTATGTTTGGCATAGAACTTAGTTAATATTTTAAATGTACAATTGGCCAAGTTGTTCTATGTATAGGACACTGATCGATCACGGAATATATATATTATATATATATATATATATATATAATATATATATATATATATATATATATATATATATATATTAGACGGGGGTTCTCTACACGTACGGACTTCTTTTTATTGAGGCGGATACCTCTGACTTATCTTTTTAGATATTATCATATTATTGTGCATAATTTGATATAGTTAGCAGTAGGTTTATACGTTACAGCTGCCTTTGTTTATCAGTACTTGATATCTATTGCTTACCCTTTGAGTTGTCTCCTGGTTAGTTCCATACAGTCTCGTTATTTGTCCTGCGTGCATATGCGCTCAAATATAGTAGTAGGTCACTTTGTATCTGCATTTGAATTGATTCCTAGATATACCTTGCATGGATACATACATGCATAGTTATACTTGCATAGCCATGAGTGTTGGGCTACATATTTGCATCGCCACGAATGTTGGGCGTCATACTTGCATAGCCACGAGTGCTGGGCTACATATTCGCATCGCCACGAGTGTTGGGCGTCATACTTGCATAGCCATGAGTGTTGGACGTCATACTTGCATAGCCATGAGTGTTGGGCTACATACTTGCATCACCATGAGTTCTGGGAGTCATACTTCCATAGCCACGAGTGTTAGGCTACATATTTGCATCGTCACGAGTGCTGGGCGTCATGCTTGCATAGCCACGAGTACTGAGCTTTATACTTGCATCGCCACAGGTGTTGGGTGTCATGCATGCATAGCAACAAGTGTTGGGCTTCATATATTGTATGCCACGAGTGCTTGGCTCCTCTACGCAGCCGCGAGTGGTTGGCTTGTCTGTTTCCTATTTACCCGACCGTCATTTTAGTGGTGGTCTGGGTGTAGAGCTGTCAATTTGGGATGGGCCCGTCGGGTTGGCCCACCCCGCCAATCAATTTAAGCGGGTTGGGTTAGAATTTAAGCAACCCAAGCCCGCCGCGGGCCAACCCGCCTAAGCCCGCGACCCGCACGGGTCGGCCCGCGACGGGCTTGGGTTGACCCGCGGGTTGAGAATCACATGTTAGTTAAGTTTTATGACAATTTATTATCTTTCTTTGTTATTATTTTGAAATAAAAAATAATATTTTTCATCACATGAGTACTTGTTTGTATCCATTTATATTTAAAAAATATATTTCTTAATATATTTGATTGATGAAATCTAAATATATGATTTTTTTTTATTTTTTTAATTTTTTAAAAATATTTTGATGGGTCCGCGGGTTGGCCCGCCTAACCCACGGCCCGCCTTGGATTGGGTTGGGTTGGGGATTTTCCAACGCGCCTAGATGACGGGTCAACCCGCCTCGGCCCGCCAAATGGCCGGCCTGCCATCGGCCGACCTGCCCCACCATGGGTTGACCCGTTTGACAGCTCTATCTGGGTGCATACAGAATAGATCATTACATCATGTGCATATGATGCATTGCACTTTTGTTGGTGCTTGTTGCATTTGAGTGTTGCATATGTTTGACATGCACTTACAGGTGACATACATATTTGGATCGTGTATTGCCCTTGATGTTAAATAGGGGTTGATTTCTTCACCCTACAGGATAGACGGACTCTGGTACATACTTACCTTTAGTATATTCCGTTGTGCATTATCTTTCATATACGAGACTGTATCAGCGTGACTTTTATTGCTAGTATAGTTTACTATGCATATCTATTTCTGGTATCCGCTGAGTTTATTTGGACTCACCACTGTTCACCATGTTTCTGTCTTCAAGTTGATTGGTCGCCAAGGGAGCCCAATTGCCAGCTTTAGGTCCTAACGACCCTGGCTTTGGATGTTTTCATGTGTTTTCGTGTTCTATTACAGCATGTTTCTTGTTTTTGTATTTGTTTTACGCCGTGGACTTGTATTGGATTGTATTTGACTAGTGGTTTTATATTTTGAGTCCTCTGTTGGACTTTGTGTATTGTTTTGTTGCACGCCTGCCTAGAGGGTAGCTCAGGTGAGTTTTATGAATTTTATAGCCATAGAGGCATTTCTTTCTATATATTATATCCTTATTTGAGGCCAAAGGCCATTTATACTGCGTGGATATTTGTATTAATATTCCAAATTGTCCATCATACAAGGGAGGTGGTGTCTGATTGTATATTGGACCAACGACTCCTTGGGTCTCAGGGCATGACAATAGAGGTTGTGTGCGAAGCCTGAAATAAAAATTATGGGTTTAGAAGGAAAATATTAAGAAAAAAACTTAAGGAAAATAAATATAAGAAAAGAAAAAAAATTAATATAAATAAATTAAGTATATTTTTTAACAAAAAAAATTGGAAAAGTGGTTTGTAGCAATAAGAGTGGTTTATAGCAGTTGTTCTGAAAGGAATCGACGCAGACGGTCAGTCACCAGAGTCCAGCCCACGATGATGATGACGAAAGAGAAGGAGCTCTCACCCTGCGAGATTAACACGAGCGTTAATCGGAATACGTCGGAGATTTTTCGACGGAGCCTACTCTGACGCTCAAGTCAGCACTCGAGTATGTGGAAGGAAAATAACTGAGTACTATAAGTAAGATGAGCGTAACCCCCTTACCTGGGGAATTGGAGTACCTTATATACCTGAGGCGGCGGTCACACATGTCCCCACGTTCTTGTCCATGTCCCCTCAATTGTCGGTTACTGGATAACCCTAGTAACAACCCCTACAGTAATTAAATCTCGGTCGTTGTGATAATTAAGACCTTAATGGCCGCATATTATGGGTCATGATTATCCAATTATTATCGGTGATAATTATCCGTAGATCCGTAAAAAAGGGGCGGTTATTTGAGGTTGGGCTATCGGATAGGATGATCCTCGAGCTTTGCTCCCCCGAGGTGATCTGGGGTCCTTTGGCCCGGGAGAGTCCCGGGTGTCTGTCTTCTCGAGGTGATCTTGGGGGCCTGTACGCCTGAGGTGACCTCGGGCGTCTGCCTTCCCGGGGTGATCTAAAGAATAGGCCTACCCGAAGTGGTCTCGGGAGTCTACCTTCCCGAGGAGGTCTCGAGAGTCATAGAGAGAGTCGTTCAGACTCAATGGATCTTGACACATAGCTTCTTCATATCCACGTGTCAGCCATGGGATGCTCAACCCTATCACAAGCCCCTCCCTTCAAGTCTAATCGAAGGAAATGTGGCTGACCGATTAGGCTAGTAGTGCAATGAAGAAGTTATGCCGTGGTGGGTCCATATATCCCTCACTACTTTATTGGAGGCTCGTCAAGTCCGAGAAATCGAAACATTCGTCCCTGAACCCCCGACGATTTCTTGACTTAGTCCAAAAATCCTTGTGAGTTTTAAGGCAGCGCAATGATAGTTGTTCATGACCCATTAAAAGCGCATGGAGCCACTTAATGGCGACAAAACCCCTTCGCGAATATGTCTTTGCCACGTTCCCTAACTTCTCTCTTCGCGATCCCCTGCTGATATGTGCGTAGCAACCCAGACCAAGCCTAAGTACCCCGGGCATCTGCAGCACCACGAGGCATTAGGGTTTTGGGTAGTTGGTTGGGCGTAGCAACTCAGATCATGCCTAAGCACCTCGGGCATCCGCAGCACCACGTGGTATTAGGGTTTATATCCTTGGTTGGGCGTAGCAGCTCGAACCAAGCCTAAGTACCCCCGGCATCCGCAGCACCATGAGGCATTAGGGTTTTAGGTACTTGGTCGGGTGTAGCAGCCCAGACCAAGCCTAACTACCTCAGATATCTGCAACACCCGGAGGTATTAGGATTTATATCCTTGGTTGGGCGTAGCAACCGGGACCAAGCCTAAGTACCCCGGGCATCCGCAGCACCACGAGGCATTAAGGTTTTGGGTACTTGGTCGGGTGTAGCAACCCATACCAAGACAAGTACCTCGGGCATCCGCAACACCGCAAGGTATTAGGGTTTATATCCTTGGTTGGGCGTAGCAGCCCGGACCAAGCATAAGTACCCCCCGCATCCGCAGCACCACGAGGTATTAGGGTTTTGGGTACTTGGTTTGGTGTAGCAACCCAGACCAAGCCTAAGTACCTCGAGCATTCACAGCACCGCGAGGTAATAGGGTTTTTAATTCTTCTGTAGTGTGTGGGTAGTTTGAAGAAAGTATCTTCCTTTATTCCTTGAATTTGCGGCAAGGCAACAAAAATACACAGAAGGACACACAATATATAATGCAAATCTTACCAGGACCGGAAGGGTCAGAGACAGCTGCCTGGCCCCGACCTCCCGGGCCTCTGGTCCTTCTCACTTTGCGCATGACCTCTTCCTTCAGCTAGTCTTCAAGACCCCTTGGGTTCTTCCGTGACTCCGTCTTGACTTCCCCGTTATAGCACCGCCGAGACACCAGTTGGTCTCCTTTGACTTCGACCACTCGATCACCGACGTGGAATTTTATCTTTTGGTGGTAGACAGAGACCACCGCCTGGAAAACGCTGAACGCCGGGCGACCCAGGATAGCGTTGTAAGAAGAGGGAGCATCCATGATCAAGAAGGGAGTCCTCCTAGTCCTTTTAAGCCTATCGCTGCCCAAGGAGAGTGACAAGGTGATTTGCCCTATCGGCTATACTCGATACCCCGTGAAACCGAACAGAGGGGTCGAGACTGTGAGTAGTTCATCTTCATCGATCTGCATCTGGTCTAAAGCTGCCTTGTACAGGATGTTTATGGAACTCCCTGTGTCTACGAAGATGCGCTTAACCTCGTAGTTAGCAATATGAGCTATGATCACTAAGGCGTCTTCATGGGGAGCTTCCAACTCTTCCAGGTCAGCCGACCCAAAAGATATTGTGGGGCTGGACTCCTGACTCCGGCTGGTCCCAATGGAGTAGTTTTCTAGTCGTCGGCTATGAGCTTTCCTTTCCAGGTTGGAGTCTCCTCCGGTAGGTCCTTCGAAGATGACTCCCACATGCCCGGAGGGCGGGCTACGCATAGGGGCCTTGCCCTTTTGAGGATCTCTGTCTAAGGAGAGGGACCTTCGGGGCGCGGGTCCCCGGCTCCTTCCTCGCGATCGCGATCAAGACCGATGTCGGGCCTCATTTTCTTCAGCCCGTTGCCGCCGAGGGGAGAAGCTTCACCGTGGAGATCTTCGGCGATACCCCGGCTTATTCCACTTTCTTCGAGGTCTGGTATCTGCCTCTTCACTAAACTTCTTCTTCAAGGCATGACACTCCTCGGTGGAGTGTGTGGAGCTGTCATGAAAGCTGCAGTGCTTCGGCAACGGCTCCAGCTGCTCGGTGTCCACCGTCTCAACCAGCCTGTGTCGGCCCACCCACTGGTCCTTTCCGAGGTGGAGGTCTTTTCCTCGAGTCGGAGGTGGGGGCTCCCTCCTCTCAGATCGGGGCACCGCTGGAGGGAGAACTCCGGCTGGCTCCTTGCGCCGGGCGTGTTGTACGTCTTCCACGTTGACGTGCTTAACCGAACGTCCCAGTAGGTCGTCGAAACTGGCGGGGGGCTTTTTTACCAGGGATCGAAAAAAGTCCCCTTCGGCCAGCCCTTGGGTGCAGACACTGACAAGGATTTCAGACGTGGCGCTGGGCACATCCTGGGCCACCCGATTGAATCGCTGGATGTACTCCTTGAGCGGCTCCTTAAGCTTCTGCTTGTGGGAAAACAGATTAAGTTCGTCTTTTGGTACCGACGGCTACTGGCGAAATGGTGGAGGAAGGCGGTTCTGAACTCCGCGAAGGAGTTGATAGAACCTTGCAGCAGCCTCTGGAACTACCGGTGGGCTGCTCTGAAGAGGGTGTTTAGGAACACCCGACACTTCACACTGTCAGTATACTGGTGCAGGAGTTCAGCGTTCTCGAACTTGTAGACGTGGTCCTCTAGATCCGTCTCCCATCATAATCGGGGATCCCCGGCCCGCGGAATTGCTTTGGCATGGGGTCTTCAACAATCTCCGATGAGAAGGGCGCAGAGGGAATTTTTTAAGGGGCCTTAGGTTCCTCTCTTCTCCCTTGTCCTTCTTCATACCTCTGAGCGCTGGAGGCTACAGAGTGGACCTTCTCGATATCTCCAGGGGAGTCTCTTTGGGGACTCGGGACTGCTCCGTCTCGTCGGCCAACTGGTGTGACCGATCTCCACGAGTGCGAGACGGAGACTCTGGGGATCTCTTCTCGCGCAAGAGCCCCCTGTTGCGAGGCAGCTTGTTCGACTTGGTGTTGCTCGAGCGCTTCTTTGACGGCGTTGGCTACCAAGCTATCGAGTTCCTCCCTAGTAAGCATAATGAGTTGTCCTTCTGGTCCTGCCATCAGTGCTCCTTCAAGTGCTTTGCTGTTTTCCCATAGACAGTGCCAAATTTATTCCGGAAGGAGTCGATGACGATAGCCAGGCACCGGGCCACGTGGAAGCTGACGGTAGGGGAGGAACTCTATGCCCTGCGAGATCAACACGAGCGTTAGGGGAACACGCCGGAGGTTGTCCGGCGGATCCCACTCCGACGCTCAAGTCAGTACCTCGACAGAAGAAGGTGTAAGACAAAAAAAGAGAGCGTGAGTTATAGAGAATGCTTAACCTCCTTTACTAGAGGGGTTGGGGTACCTTTTATACTGGCCTCCGCTGTTCTGCCACGTCCTTGATAAGTGCTATTTTATTGGTTATTTGAGATGCCAAAATCCATGTTTGACCCATGTTTTTCTTGCTTAATCTTGCATTTATTTTAGGTTCTAGAAATTACTGCTATTTTGGATTTAATTGTAAATCTCGATCATTTGAATTATTTTTGCCACTAAATTTTTTATTTATTTTTGTAGGCATGGAAGAATCATGGACCTAGGGCATGCTGGGTCAAACTTGAGTCAGAAGTGGACCCGGATCGAGTGATCAAGCTTCAGATTAATCTGGGTCGTCCGATTCAAAATCGGCAAGATCTAAGCCATCTGGAAACCTTTGAGGCGATCCGAGCTAAGGTTAAGGCTGATCAAGTACTCAGGTCATGATATGAGATTTTCATCCAAATCAGAGATCATTCAACCGTTGGATCGAGCTCAGAGGGCTCTAGACTGTCCATTCAAAGATCAGGTTGATCTGGGCCATCCACTGCAATTCTGGAAGATCCGAGCTACTGGGAGGCAGATCCTAACCCTTGATCAACATCATCAAAGTTTGGGTCAGATCGGATAAAGATCAGCCGTTGGATTTTCTCTAAACAATCTGGGTCGTTCATTTCAAAGTATTTAATAAAAAATTCCTCCCCATTGCACAGTGTCGCGTCTTCGCCGCAAGCCTTCGTCTTCTTCGATAGTTCTTCATTTCTTCTTCAGTTTTCTTCAATCCAAGGGCGCGACCACCTCAATTCCTCATTTAGATCGAGTGCTAGATCCTTGGGAAGCTGCTGCTGTGAAGATTCCAGCTCCGAATTGGCCAAAAACAGAGCCGAGTGAGGGTTTCCTCGGTTCTGCCATTGATTGCTTCAATATTGGTTTTGTTCCATCCTTCATCCATCCAAGCTATCTGGAGGGGTTCTCTGGAGTGCTTGGTTCATCCCCAAACCATCAACGCAAGTGGACAAGGCCAGATTAAGGAAATCGAATGGGATTCAGCTTGGATCAGAGTGGAAGCTGGATTGATTCGTAGGGACTGTTTTTCCATTGATTTGCTGAGCTTAGGGGTTCGAGGCTCATCCTTGTGTGACGAGCAAGGAGTTCTTGAGCTAAGGGAGTGATTGAGGCTTAGTTTTCTTATCGCATTTCAATTTCTTAGCTGTAATTTCATTTCTGTAGTTAAATTTCAATTCTGAATTTCTGTATCATTTTGGTTTGGATCTTTTCTGCACTCATTAGTGTTTTTACTCTGAATTGTTATTAGCTAGTTCGGTTGTTAGTGAACAATTGTAGTTGAATTCAGTTTGGTTTCTTAATTTAGTTCATGCGTATCAATTTTCAGCTTTTTCCCTTGCGTGCTAGCACTGTTTTCTGCGTATCAATTTAGTATCTGCCAGTTTCAGGATTCAGTTCTGAATTTCGCATTCATCAACCTATTTTTTCCGAATCATACTTGATCTTAGTTGTTTGTTTGTCTGTGAATTCACTTTGTAGCTGCATTTCTGAGTTCTAATTCTGTTTTTCTGCATTGCACTTCTGAAATTGATTCATATCTGTGTATCAGGTTGGGCTCGGAATTCTTGCTTAGCATTCATTTGTTTCTGCATTAATTGCTTTTGAATTTTGCAATTGGTTTGTTTGTTTCAACTCCATCTGCTTTACATCAGTTCATAGTGTTCCATTTAGCATTATTTTCAGCACATCAGTTTTCCTTGTTGCGTGCCAAATGTGATGAATTTCTGCACTTTGTATCAAGAGAAGCTTTGGCATTGATTTGTACCAAGTTAATTACAACTTTTAGTGTGTTTTGGAGCTTGAAATCAGTTAGTACTGCATTTGGTTTGTTTCGGAACTCCCTCATCATGTATGCATCGGTTTTCTTCTAGATTTTGTAGCTAGCTTTCATTCGCTTGTTTTGAGTTTGATTCCGGAGGTAAGTTCTTGCATTAGTTCAATTGAAAACTCAGACATTGCTTTGATTCCTTTGCTTAGCATTTAGTTGCAATTTGACTTCAGATTCGCTTGTCCAAATTCGGTTAAGTTGCCTTGGTTAATTAGGTTTTCTACTGGTTTAGTTCTTTAGTTGCATTTACTTTGTTTGACTCATTTGGCTAAGTTTTCTTTATTTTTCATTGTGTTTTCATTTCCGAGTACAACCCCAAACCAAAACCTTATTTGAAACCCAAAAATATCAACGACACATAAACTCGAGCTCGAATCAAACAATCTCAACTAGCCCTAGGAAAAATACGACATATGACCCCTTTACTACGCTTTTATTCTCTGATAGCAAAAAGGGTTTCTAGCTTTACACATATCTAAATTTTGAGACCCACATTTGTGACACCTAGTTCGGGTCCATCAAAATTTTTGGCGCCGTTGCCGGTGTAACGCCCCAAAATTTCCATCTCAAGTCTTTAAAGTCCTCGAAATTAGTTAAAAATACTTTAGAAATATTCTTTAGGTTTTTAGAAATTTTTAGAATATTTTTGTGGATTTTTCTGAGTCCGTTTAGTATTTTTAAAAAAGGAAAAACGTCCTCGAAATTAGTTAAAAATACTTTAGAAATATTCTTTAGGTTTTTAGAAATTTTTAGAATATTTTCGTGGATTTTTCTGAGTCCGTTTAGTATTTTTAAAAAAGGAAAAACGTTAAAGGGCAGCAGGGGGTTCGAACCCGCGACCACCGGAAGAGCAAGCGCGCACGGAACCGGTTGGGCTAGGGTATCAAGCACAACAAAAGGTGGAGAGAAATAAATTTATAGAGTAGTTACGTTTTTCATGAAGATAGTATAATAGATGATTAAAGAGAGGAAATTAGAATTTTGGGTTTCTCTTCCTCACCCTAGCCGCGCGACGCAACTCTCTTCCCCCTCTCTTGTGCGCACGCCAACACCAAGCCGAGACTTCCTCTCCTCTTCCAAGGGGGCGCCGGCCAAGAGGGAACCAAGGAGACGGAGCGTTTCGTCCGTCTCGACGAGAAGAACACGTAGACGCGGACGGTTCGTAGAGATTTCAAGCTTCTCCCGAGCCCTAGACGTCAATTTTGGTTGTAAGTCCAATATATCAAAGTAAGTACTGCTCACCTGCGGTAAGAGGCGGTTTTTCCGTAAGTTTTTCCCGTTAGAAAGTTAAAAATGCGATTTTTCCATTAGATTGTGATTTATGCATGTAACCCTAGTTTGAATCATGCTTGTATGAGTTAATTAATTACCCTATATGAGTTTAGGGTCTAAGAAAGCTATAAGAAAAGAAAAGAGAAGATAAAGATAAGAAAAGAAAAGGCCAAGGCCTTAAGAAATCCCCAAAAGTCAAGACTTAGGGATTTGGGCACACAAGAGGCTCGTTAAAATGCCAAGGCATTCAAGATAAGAAGAAGTAAGTATTTTACTTTCTAAGGCCAGTACCCGGCGTCCAAGGGCGTCGTTAAAGAAATCCAAGTGTCCAATTCCAAGGTCTTGGCCCTGGTAGACCAAGGTTTGCTCTATTAGGATTGGTGGCTCGCTACCCCAACTTTTTAGGGAACGCGCATAAGATGGTACTTACGTCTTAAGTGGATCCAAGTGAGTTATTATTTTCAAGTATATGCTTTAGCAAAGTTTTCTAAAGTTTAAGAAGTTTTCTAAAAAGTTAAAGAAAGATCTAAGCTAAAAGAATTGCTAAAGTTTCAAGATAAGCCAAAAAAAGGGAATTAAGAATTATGAATGCTTGAGTATGCATGTTTGAAGTTATACGTGTTTGTTTAGTTCTCTTCTAAGCATCAAAGTATCTCATATGTTTTCATATTGTTTAAAAAGCATGTTTGCACATTTCGAGATTTTTGTGAGCTAGATAGTACTTACTAAGCTTTATGCTTACTAGTTGCATTTCCTCTTGCTGCAGATAAAGGTAAAGGTAAGCAATTCTGAAGGAAGGCGATGAGGCGATGCTGAGTGGCGTGTGTGTGGTGGCTGACCTTGGAGAGATCCTTGGGACGAGACAATTTAGTTTATTTGAATTGCAATGTTTATTGTTTTCGAATTCCAAGTTATTGTGTTATGGAGTTTAGTGAATATTTAATCTTTGGATAGTTTTACATGCTTAATTTCGTAGAATGAAGATTTCATGTCATTTCAATTAATATGCATAGTTTTGTGAATGCACTAGATGAGTATGGGCATGAATAGTTTGGCAAGTTGATACAAACATTGGCACATTTATGTTCATTTCTCCATATGTCGTTTTTATGATTTCTAAGTTGCTATACATGCTAGAAGTCCCCCAGGAACATGTATTAACTGCCCTAGAATCATTGTAGACCTGTTAGGAAGCTTAGATATGGTTTTATGGAGCATTTGGTACGGAACGGGTTGACTTTGGTAAATCTGAAATCCTGAAATCTGGGTTTTTCAGAAATACCAGTCGACTGGTAAAATACCAGTCGACTGGTATCGGGCACAGTAACATTCTGTGGCCCGACCAGTCGACTGGCATTTAGCAGTCGACTGGCACCGTGTAAAACAGAACGGGTTCATACTAGTTTAGTAATGCTTTACGAATTCTTAGAGAGCAGAAGTATGCCATTGTATCATGCATGACTATTAAAGTAGAATATCATCCCTAGATGGATTTAAAAGAAAAAAAAGAAGTTCCGCATTCGTAGTCATGCATTAGAGTCAAGAAGTAGAAAAAGGTAACGATCCGTCTAAGGTAGAAGAAGGCGGGTCGCTACAGGTGGTATCAGAGCAGTTCCCATTCTCCAGCATCACACACACATCAGCATCAACCTTGCCGTCTTCAAGTAAGAAAGTTTTAAGTTTCAGTTTTTCTTTTGCTCCTTTATTTAATTGCAGTATAGAGAAATGCTTAAGTACTTACTCACATGTGCATAGAACAAGGAAGCATGTTTAATACCTTAGTATCACGGAATCATGTTTAATCCCTAGAATGGATATTAGGTTACTAAGTGAGAAGACAAGTTTATACCTAGAGAGGTAGTAGTGATTTCATGTTCCCTTATACATTATCAAGATGGCAAGAAGAGGCCGAGCTCCTAATGCAAGGAACAGAACTCCAGTTCAAGATAACAATGAGCCTGGCACAGAACAGCCAAACTTGATGGCAGTCATTGCTCAAATACAAGCTCAGATTTCAGAGCAACAGAAGACCATCGCCACACTGATGGCAAATCAGCACCTAGTGCCCCCTACACCACCCACAGCAGGAGTGGAGGACGTCCTTCATGTTGTGATCTTAGTATAGCAAGACCAAGGTCTTGATTTGCCCAAACACAAGGTTTGGAGGATTTCGGCATGTAAGGTGTCCGATAAAAGTTCTGAGTAAGACCAAGGTCTTACTAAGCCCAAGAACGAGCTATAGGACTAAGAAATGAGATAAGAATCAAGACCAAGGTCTTGTTGTATCCTAAAGCAAGTTTGAGAACATTACCGTTAAGTGTTAAGTTATACATTTGAGGACGCCCTAGAAAGGCCCAAACGAGGAGCAAGTTCCCAGAGGGCAAGAGGTAACAGAGTCAGTACCACCACCAAATCTCTTAGAGGTGGTGGCTCGGAGAGTAAGGCAAGAAGCATACCTCATTCAGTAGAAGAAACTGAAGCCAGGGAATTTCCCAGGCACAAGTAAACCATGGGATGCTTAAGCATGGTTCAAAACGTTGGAAAGAATAGTAGGGCTACTGGACTGGCATGAGGTAGAGAAGATAAAGTGTGCATCTTTCTGCCTTACGGGAGATGCTAGAATATAGTGGGAGAGAGTCAAGGCCAAGAGAAATATCAGCCAGATGGCATGGGCCGACTTCGGGACTGAGTTCTTCGAAGAATACTTTCACATGCAAGAAACCAACAAGCATTATGATGAATTCACGGAGTTCAGACAAGAAGAACTATCCGTGGATGAAGCAGTGAAGATGTTTAAGCGGTTATCTCATCTGTGCCCAGAGCTAGTTAGCACAGGAAAAGAGATGGTTAGGCTAACGCTCAAGATGTTAAGGCCTGAGATAGCGTTAGAGAGGGCTAGCAGTGTTAAGAGGCCACAAACCTCCGAAGAACTAATACGTGGTGCTTTGATCACTGAGCACTACTTAAACAGTATAAAGGCCACCAGAAAGGTTGAACGATGAAGTTCTTAACAACCTTACCGTCAGGGGAAGAAATGGCCTCTACTCAGAGGCTAAGGGCAGTACCAATCTGGATTTCCAACCGAGAGCTCTATAGTGACTGGATAGTCCTTGAGATGAAGGATTTCGATGTCATGTTAGGGATGGATTTCTTCAGTAAGTACAGCGCTTCAGTGGACTGCCGTAGAAGGAAGGTGGTTTTCAGCCCAGAAGGAGAACCACCATTCGAGTTCCAAGGAGCCCCAAAGAGGAAGACTCAGAAATTCCTCTCAGCCTTGGCAGCCCACCAGATGCTAGAACAAGGGTGTGCTGGTTTTCTTGCACACGTAGTGGACTCAGAAGCAAAGAAAGAACTCAAGCAGGAGGATGTATGGGTAGTCTGCGAATATCCAGAAGTGTTCCCAGAAGAACTACCTGGACTACCGCCCAACAGGGAGGTGGAATTTGAGATTGAGCTGGTGCCAGGTACCGGTCCGGTCTCAAAAGCCCCATATCGTATGTCTCCTCCAGAGCTGAAAGAATTACAAGAGCAACTCCAGGAGCTACTAGACAAGGGCTTCATCCGCCCGAGTCATTCACCCTGGGGAGCTCCTGTACTTTTCGTCAAGAAGAAGGATGGGTCTATGCGTCTGTGCATAGACTACAGAGCTCTGAACAAGGTAACCATCAAGAACAAGTACCCCCTTCCTAGAATAGATGATTTATTTGATCAACTCAAAGGGGCTACAGTGTTCTCGAAGATAGACCTGCGTTCTGGGTATCATCAGCTAAAGGTTAAAGAAAGTGACATCCCCAGGATGACCTTCAGGACAAGATACGGTCACTACGAATTTGTAGTGATGCCTTTTGGAGTAACCAATGCTCCAGCAGTCTTCATGGAGCTGATGAACCACATCTTCAGGGAGTATCTCGATAAATTCGTCATTATATTTATTGATGATATTCTCATATATTCACAGACTCCAGAGGACCATGCTACACACTTGAGGATAGTGCTGCAGATCCTTCAGCAGGAGGAGCTCTATGCAAAATTCTCAAAGTGTGAGTTTTGGCTAGATCATGTGACCTTCCTAGGTCACATTGTATCCAAAGAAGGCATTCAAGTTGATCCAGCCAAGATAGAAGCAGTCAGCAACTGGTGTAGACCCAAGAATGCCAGTGAAATCAGAAGTTTCTTAGGCCTGGCAGGATATTACAGAAAATTTGTGAAGGACTTTTCCAGAATAGCCTCTCCACTCACAGCCTTGACTAGAAAGAACAAGAAGTTTGAATGGTCAGATAAATGCGAGCACAGTTTTCTAGAGCTGAAGAAGAGACTGACCAGTGCTCCCATCCTGACTGTTCCAGAAAGTAACAAGGCCTTCGACATCTACAGTGATGCATCCAAGATGGGCCTTGGAGCTGTCCTCATGCAAGACGGTAAAGTAATAGCATATGCCTCCAGACAGCTCAAGGACTATGAGAAGAATTACCCTACCCACGACCTTGAGCTAGCAGCTGTGGTTTTTGCACTGAAGCTCTGGAGACACTACCTGTATGGAGTGCAGTGCAGAATCTTCACAGACCATCAGAGTTTGAAGTACTTCTTCACTCAGAAGGATCTGAATATGAGGCAGCGCAGGTGGCTAGAGTTGGTCAAAGATTATGACTGTGAAATCTTCTACCACCCAGGTAAAGCTAATAAAGTGGCAGATGCACTGAGCAGAAAATCCTGTGCAGCACTGATGTCCCTATCATCACTGTCTCTACCACTTCAGAAAGAAATAAAGGATTTTGGAGTCGAGGTAATACTTGGGCAACTTTCTGCATTGACTCTAGAGTCAACTCTGCTTGTGGATATACAAAGAAAGCAAAGTCAGGACCCAGAGATCCAGAAGATCAAGCAGGAGATCCAAGAGGCAGAAAATTCAGAGTTTCGAGTATCAGATAGTGGCATCCTCTATCTTGGAGACCGCCTTTGCGTCCCCAATGATGAGGAACTAAGAAAGAATATTTTAGAAGAAGCCCACAGTACCCCGTACTCTATGCATCCTGGTTCTACCAAGATGTACCAAGATTTAAAGCAAAGATTCTGGTGGTCTGGACTCAAGCGAGACGTGGCCAGATATATCAGTACCTACTTGACCTGCCAGAGAGTCAAAGCAGAGCACCAGAGACCAGGAGGAGTTCTGCAGCCCCTTCCTATTCCAGAGTGGAAGTGGGAAGAGATATCCATGGATTTTATCACAAGTCTCCCAAGGACCACCCATGGACACGACGCAATATGGGTGATAGTGGACAGATTGACCAAGTCTGCCCACTTCCTAGCCATCAAGTTGTCGCACTCAGTAGAGCATTTGGCGCAGTTATATGTGAAGGAAGTGATCAGGCTTCATGGAGTTCCGAAGTCTATCATTTCTGACAGAGACGGGCGGTTCATCTCTCATTTTTGGAGGTGTGTTCAGGACGCCCTAGGCACCAGACTTCAATTCAGCACAGCTTTCCATCCTCAGACAGATGGACAAACAGAGAGAGTAAATCAGATTTTAGAAGACATGCTCAGGGCTTGTGCGTTGGACTTTAAAGGTAGTTGGTGCAAATTTCTGTGCTTAGCTGAGTTTGCCTACAACAATAGCTATCAGGCCACTATCAATGGCATTATGAGCATTATATGGCAGGAAATGCAGATCACCCATATGTTGGCAAGAAGCTGGTGAGAAGAAAGAGATGGAGTCAGGACTAGGCAGCCAGACTGAGCTTATAGATGAGACCACTCAGGCTATCCAGACGATCCGCCAGAGGATTGAGACTGCCCAGAGTAGACAGAAAAGTTATGCTGACACACGCCGTAGGCCACTTAGAATTCCAAGTTGGAGATTCAGTATTTCAAGGTCGCTCCCTATGAAGGGAGTGATGAGATTTGGCAAGG
>JAGFNQ010006276.1:132057-216595 GCA_024364735.1 Boesenbergia rotunda | reverse complement strand
TTCAAGAAACCGGTTTTGACAGGAACTCAATCACATAGTTTAACTGCTTCGCCATCAAAAGAATTTACTAACTCTTCCAGTAAGATAGATCCTGCATGGTAATTTATAAAAATTTACAAAGCCCAGCAGACTATGATATTTTTGTAAAATAAAAATCCAGTAATATCATGGAAAAAATACACTTAGAAACTAGATAAGATGTTTCAACAGATATTAGCTACTTCTTCTCAATTTCATCAGGTGATAACTACAAATGAGCCATCCACAACACAGTAAAACTACGAGTGGAATGACTACAGATCAATTACTGTTGTCAGTTCACTGCTCAATAGCATGAAACTGGCATTACAAGACAGATACATAACATAAGGATATTGAAACAAAAGTTGGCATAACAACATGAGGGATATTCAAGGCTACTCAAAGCACATAAAAGGGAGGGAGTTACCCCATAAAACATCTTCTTCCTCTTTTTCCTTCCTTTATGTAATTCCTAAATCTACTTAACTGAATTGCCAGTAAAAATACATTTGCTCTCTTTTCCTTTCCCTCCCTTTAGAGAAGTAATAAACCATTAATGAATATTTCCATTAAAACTGCAGTATCTCATAGTCAAATGTCTAACACATGGGTTGAAATCTTGTGCAGTGATAGGCGGCACGATTGAAATGCATGATTCCGATAAATTACCAAAACTCAAGATTAATTGAAACTATTTGGCACAAGTAATTTATCTTATATTGTTGTGTTAATCATGTAGATGAATATCATCTCACACAACATTTGACCCACTCTGACATACTATGTTTGTTATTTTTTTAGTTTTTATTATACAAACAATATTAAAATTGTATCATTCCATATAAGAGTTAGGAATATAGATATGTTCTCTTCTTATTTTTCTTTTACATCTCATTCTGACTTCTCCATCCAATTCTCCACCAACACCATACATCGAAACACCGGTATGGTAGTAAAACAATACTGTTCCAGTCAAAGTCTGGAACTCCACGGCTTCAACTCCAGATTTTAAACCTTTGTTTATCATGTCTAAGAAACACACTAAATAAATCACAAACACTACAAAAGATGATATAGTTCTTATAGAAGCAAGTTTTCTTGTCCAATTAAAGCACAAAATTCTAACAATCTCTACAAGCCAAGAAATATTAAAGGATGGACTGTCTCTCATTCCTATTAAGGAAGATAAGAGTCAAATATCATTTGCTCAAAATTGTGTACCTGATACACGACAGCTGTAAGTTGCATCATCCTCATCTGCAACATATTGGTTAACATCTAGTAGCCAATTGTGTTCCTACAAAAAAGAGAAAACCAACTAGACACTACAAATGAAATTCACTGATAAATAACTATCGACATGAAGCATCGAAAAATCATTTATGTCCCTGTAAGTGTAAATACTTCTGTCAAAATCTTTACATGTGTGCTTAAAATAACCTAAATAAGGGATCCCTGATGGAAAAAACAATGCCAAACTCTGGCAACAAAAAATAACAATCAATAATTTAAGGCAATACCTGTTCTTCCGTTATCTGAAGGAACCCTATAGTGTAATAAATCAGTTCCTTCAAATTCCCACCAATAACCTTCAAATTTCAAACAAGTACCAGTTTGGGATGAACAAAAAATTCAGAAAATCATTAGATATTAAAAAATGATGGTAGAGTGTGAACATATACCTTTGCCAATCTAGAATTCCCCACCAAAGTTATTAAGAATTCGAATAACTAACATCAATTAAAAAAACCATAAGATGATGCATCAAGAAATAAACACAAACTAGATTTTGCATTAGATGAAAATACTGGAAGAAGACAAAAACTAAATTCTTGCCTTAGATTAAAATGTTGGAACAAACCACAAACTAGATTCTTACTTTAAATGAAAATATTGGGACAAAGTGAACATAAAAAAGCATGTGATTTAATAGGCACTTGTGGTGATTAGGTAGAAAGGTGCCATCTCAGTGTTAAGCCAGGCTTGATACTGCACATGGTCGGCAAGGGTCAGGCAATGCTACCAAGCCCCTTTATGAATCCAATATCATTTCATTTGTTTAACTCCAACTCCAAACACAAGAATACAACAGTTTCTAATTAATTAAATTAAAATATCATAGAACTCAGATAAGATGTGGTAAGCTGTGCTGTTACTATGCATGGTCAGCCAAGGTCAGACCATGCCAACATGGTTATGGACCAGGCCCACTCTTTTGATCTTATATCATTTCATTTGTTTACTTCCTAAACAAGAATACAACAATTCATCATCGCATAGTTATTAAAGGCGCTCGTCTGGTTGCACCTAGGTGCAAGGCGCAGCCAAGCGAGCCTCTTGATCCTAGGTAGTGACCCAAGTGCACTGCTTGAAAGAAGCACGCATAAGCGCGCACCTTGTGAGAGGAGACAAGCACAACTTTTCTCGCCTCATTGAAGCGAGGTGCAAATCAGGCCCAAAAACACCTTTAAAAGGTCATTTGATACCTTTAATTACCCTTTTAATTAATTACGTAACATGCATGTGGTACTTATTTCTTTGCGTGCCTTCCTTTCCCCTAAGAAATCAACATCAACCTCCCTTGTAGACTTATTTCAGACTTATTTCTCTACATAACTCTTCCACTCTCCTAAAAAATCAACATCAACCTCCTTTCTCAAATGTGAACTCTTTTCTCGCCAACAACATCAACCATGATCACTACTGTCTTACTAGTGGGAGCCTAAATGTTGCATTGGATAGAAGCATTAGTTCCTAGAGCATCATGTGATATCAACCTCATAATGTTTCATCACTCATTCTAAAAAGTAAATATTGCCAATATTTGGTATTTAAATTGGTTAATCAAGTATCATAATGTATTGCATAATCGGAAGTTGAACTAGCATAATTGAAATTAAAAGAAGCATAGGTACATGATAAAGATACAAACAAGTGTCCAAGAACTAATGTGACTAATCACATGTAACAGAACAATAGTAGTAGAGAATTTGCAAGTACAATGAAATTCAATGATGGGTTAAGAACTCTCACACCCTGTTTGGAAGCCCATGGAATTCAATTCCATCCAGGAATTGAATTGAATTCCATGATTTTGAAGTAACTTAAGTGAAGGAATTGAATTCTCATGGGTTGAAATCCAACAAAACTAAGGAATTCAATTCCATCCCAAATAGGTGTGATTTAGTGTGGGAATTAAATTCCAACAAATGAAAATACTAAAATAACCTCACATAAATATAATGTTTGATTCCTAAACTATCAATGAAAGGTAAAATAGTAAAAGCAATCAAATTCATTTAGTTTTAGAGTCATTCCAAACAAAGGAATTGAATTGTTTACCGACTCATTCCAAACATAAGAATTGAATTCAATTTCCGCTGGAATTCAATTCTTGATGGAATTCAATTCAATTCCATTACTTAAAAACTTTCCAAACAGGGTGTCAAGGATTTATTGATAACTCAATAAAATACTTATTCGTGCGTAACTCATATTATGTAGCTGCAATTTATAGTTATTAACACATTTAAGTTAATTAATGAAAATTGCATATCTAATGGAGTAATCATATACGATTGCAGAAAAATAGGTTTAATTTAGGTTTGAATAACATTAATGGAGTTTTAAAGCATTCAAGTTTGTCTCTTACTACAGGCTAAGACTAATGTTTCATATTTAATCAAGTAACTATTTATAGTTGACAAAAATTAGATTTAATTTAGGATTGAATAAATTGAGTTTTGGTGTGCTTAAGTTCGCCTCCTTTTGGTATGAACCAAAACCAAAGTCTGTAATTTAGTAATTAATAATTATTCTCATTCATCTTTTCCTCAACTTACCAATTTGGGTGGGTCAAAAATGAGGAAGAAAACAAAATCCTTATCCTTCACCTAATCCCCTCGATTGATTTTTCATTCTATCCAAACAATCAAATGAATGGATATATATATATCCATTCGTCTATTCACACATCCATTATTAGACTTATAATTCCAAATGGGCATTCAAAGCAAACAATCAAATGTGTGTGTGTGTATATATTCGGCCATTCACACATCCACCTCTAGACTTGAACTAGAACAATTGGAACTACAATACACATAGATATACGATACAGATAGATCTGAAATGCTCCAAGTTTGATTTGATTCCCTCTTTTTTATCACTTATGCTCTAGTTGGTTCTTTTGATCCCCTCCTCTTTTTAGTGTTGCATCTCCTCTCCATGATCAACAAGCATATTCGTCATAGGAGGAGAATCTTCTTGCTTTAGTTCCAGATAGTACTAATTGAGATGGGTCATATCGCGGTTGGTTACTGTATTGAAATTGTGTTGGCACAGGCACCACAATAGCCTTTACTCACACCTCAATCATCAACCAGAACAATACATTTTAATAGTACCAAGCAAAATAAATCGGCACTTGAAACTATAATCTAGTCTACAAACAAAAATTATTTTAGAAAAAGAAGCAATCCTCCTAACTATTGAACTTTTTCCTCTGGGCATATCCAAGATTTTAAAATTCAAATCATACCGAAGTTTTGGTTTTGGACCGGAACGTTTCAGTACATATCAGCACAATCCAATTTCGATATTTTTTAACTATAAATGCATATTAATTAAAAATAATTATTAACATATAGTTGCTATAGATGTTCACTAGTAATTTTATGTTATAGGTTTTCTCATGTTTTGATATTAATAAAGTATAATTTCAAATTTTGTTTTATTATTGCGCATGATAAAATAATTTTAGTCATTCAAAGTTTTATTACAGAAACATCCAGACTGAGAACTTGCATCTAGAATGATCATGAAGATTTTGTCATCAACTGCATTAAGTGATCATAATCAACTCTCAATTGGCTGCTTTTCCTTTTATCTTTGGTAGAAATTGCATGATTTTTACCTTTATCTTTGTTTATGGCATGGTTTGAAATCTCGTATCATGCCGAGCGAAATAATCAAAATATATCATTTTGGTAAATTACCAAAACTCAATAGCACGCGACACAATCAATGACTCCTTCCTATGCCTTATCTTCTTCCTCCTTCAAACTCTAATCCATCATCGTCACAATGCCCAAACAGCATCGTAATAGTCAAAATTGAAACTCCAACACAGCTCAAAATTTTAAACCTTATTCTATGGACTTTGGTTGTGTTTTGAGGCATGGATTAAAATTCCATTCTGTGGGCGAAACTTCTTTCCCCCCACACCTTGCGAACAACTCCACCGGTGTTAGTGATATGTGAGAAGTGTCCTAAGGCAATCGCCTTATGATTGTAAACATTTATTTTAATAAATGATAATTCACTATTTGAGTATACATGTTTGTATTTGATTGGGATCTTAAACTCATATACTGAATGTCCGCCATACAATTCACAGCATAAGAGAATTTGTGATGGGATCACAACTAGTGATTATCTCTAAATGTGCAAATGTGAATTGTTGGAAATATCCCTAGTCGATGAATTGATAAATACGGACACTATCAATTCTGTTGAGACTAGCATGGGTTATTCTCTATTCAGCTGATTCTCACTGGCTGGTGACATTGGGATGTCCGGAGATAAACATGGATGCTAGTTAAGGGAACTAGTTCATTGGAGTGACTAGCTGTAAGACTTCATATGGGAATCTACATGTAGATATGTCAATGAAGATCTTACTGCGGCTTAAGTGCGATGTTCCTTTGACTTGCGGTGTTCAAGTCATCTTGGTCATGGAGACTTATACTTTGACATCTTAAGCAAGCATCTCCAAGGAGGTGTGGACCCAGGATGATCGGGTATAAGCCGAAGTGCCCGAAGATGTTTGAACAGCCTACAAAGGATTCACCACTCCTTGCGAGGAGATGTATACCCAGGCCTATCGTCGGATTGTTACTCAAAGCCTCTGGCCAGAGCATATCATGTTAAGAGTGCGAGTCTCTTAAATACATGAGAGTAATTAGAAATCCAAAGGACGAGAAAGACACTACTTGGGCTAGGTGTGACGTAGTCAGCCTAGTGGGGACTGACACCATTGACCGTGTCCTGAACCAAGTGGGTATAAGGTGGTGAAGGGAATGGGGCACGATTTAGTAGAGCTGCTGAAGGGTTTCAGAATAATTTCTTCTGAGGTCAAACCGTTGATCTTTCGATTAATTGGGGATCATGATGTACTACTAGGTGCCACTCATGATCGTTCTATAATTAGTTAATTATAGACGGCCAACATAAATCGAAAGCCTATTTAGTCACACGCACTACGAGTAATCCGAGGGATTTAAAACGAGTTGAAAATTGGATTTTCCGATCAAGAGAAATAAGTCGAATCTGAGTTAATCAGAGGCGCAATGGAAGCTAAAAATGGCTAAGTCTTTTGAAGGCTTTTTGGGCGAATTAAATGAGTTTAATTCGCGACCGGTTCGGGTTGGTTTGGCCGGCCAAAGAGGGTGCTAACCCTCCTTGTGGTGGCCGGCCATTAAAGGGAGATTAAACCAATTTAATTGGTTTAATTAATAAAATAAATCTAGTGTGATTTGTTTTATAAATTATGGATAAATAAATTTGTATAAAGAAATTTATATAAATAAAATTTATAGAAATTTATTCTTTTATGGAAGATTAAAATAATCCATGAATTGGTTTATTTTAATTTTATAAAATCAATTATGAATTGATTTTTCCATAATAAGAAAGTTTATAAATTTCTTATAAAATTTATTCCATAATTTAAAGAGAAGAAGAATTAGTTTTTATTATAAATTAGTTTATAATAAAGACTCGGTTTAAACGGAATGATTAATAAGAAAATTTATAAGATAAATTTCTTATAACTAATTCCGTTTAGAGGGAGACTTAGCAAAGGAGTTGCTACTATATAAAGGAACCAAAGGCTAGCCCTTATTCCAATCAATTAAGAGATCAATTGGAGCTCTCCCTCTCTCTCTTCTCTTATCTCCTCCTTCTCTTCTTCTTTCCTTAGGGCCGGCGCACCCTAGTTCCTCTAGGGCCGGCGCCCAATCACAACACCAAGAAGGTGTTGCCGTGAGCCACTAGAAGAAGAAGAACCCGAACAAGAAGAAGAAGAAGCGGATAGCGACTCCTCTCCTCTCGGAATTCGATTCCGTTACTTCTTGTTGGTTAGTTTCCTATACTTTCTCTTGTTCATCTAGTTGTGCCTTCCGAGGATCTAGTAGTTCTCGTCGGCACAAAACTCGCGACTTTGTGAAGTCATCCCGAAGAGAACTCGGCGTGGACGCGAATAGAGGCGGAGCTTCCAAGGGACGCTACGGTTGGATCTCGTCCCTTACTTCGAGTTACGAGAGGTACTTGGTAAATTAGTTTACTTTTCCGCAAAGTTTTATTTTATGATTATGTCAACACACCATAAGATTGCATGCTAGATACGAAGTTAAAATAATTTAGGAAATTATTTTATGCAAACTCTTCCGCTGCACGTAAAAATTTTAAATTTTACGAACTCGTATCCTTGTCGACATGCACCCGGTCCCAACAACCGGATCACGGAGGCCTTTCACAACCTCCGCAAGGTCGCAGCGAGGACGCCCGCAAGCACACGAGTGCAGCAGACATGTGAGTGGGTGCAAAAGAAATTAATAATTAAACTTAGGTTCTTATCTTAATAATTGCAATCAACTCCTAGCCTACTATAAATAGGATAATCTAAATAAGACTTAATCGAACTCTAATAAAACTATCTCATTAACTTAATATATCTATATTATTTATTTTAATTCAAAAAATATATAATAAAATTTTTATTTATTTATCATATGGAGGTGTCATGATCCCATATTTTTTTCCTTTTTCCTTTTTTCTTTTTCAAAAAAATATTTTATTTTCAATTTTTATTTTGATTTTTTAATATTTAGATTAATTTTTATTTTTAATTAATATTTTTCATATTTACAAAATATTGAAATCATATTAAGTAATGAAACCATATTATTCTGATCATAAACCGAAACTTCAATGCAACTAAAAATTTTAAACCATGATTTGAGGTTGGGATTTCCCGAGCAAAGAATAAATATATCAAAAAGTTGTCAATCAATTTTCTGTCCCAATTCTATCTGAAGTCTGTAAGTATTAGGTCCTTCTTTCTAATAGTGGATAAGTTGAAGGGCTTGCTTCAAAATGAAACTTCCCTTGCCCTATGTTCTTAACTTCTTTGTTTCTATTTTTAGGAATACTAGTTGGGAGTATGCCTAGAATGAGTTGAACCGTACTTCCCTTAATAAGTCAAAAACCACATAATCTCAACAGGAGCTGAAGGGAGATCAAAAAGAATGACTTGCTTCACATTAGCCTCTCATATAGTGGAAGACTTGAACTACTTAACTGAAGTTGGGGCTCAAACTATTCTAGAATTCTGTTTTCACACTTCTGAAAAGGCTTTCACTAAATTAAGAGGGCCTCAAAAGATTGTTTTGGGTTGGGTCAAAATTGAAAACTAAAGATCGCTCCAATATTCTGGCCATTTCAATGGGCTGCTCAAAGGTGATGAGTTCTCTGGTAGAAATTTATCAACAAAGAAACTCGAAACTTGCTTGGGCAGCATAACCCTTTTTTCCTCTCCCCTAAGCAGAAAGATGTTTGTTAGACTTGAATGAAGGATAATATGGAAATTGGAAACATTGATGATAAGTGTCCACGATCCACACTTAATGCAACCATGGCCCCCCAGTTGAACAACGCACGAATTCTATTAATTGACTTGTAATATATGCATGAGATATGCTATGATTCAGATTGCCAATGCATAATTGGGATAGCACAACTCAAGGGATATAGAGTGCACGTGAAAAGTAGTTGATGTCTAACTAGAAGATCAAATGACTTAGCGACATTTTATGTTGGAACGATCCCTAGTGCCAATAGGGGTATTTCACCCTTCTTGTATAATGATGAGTTGTTTTCATTAAGGAAGGAGACATACATGACATATTGTGTTGGATCTTGGGTAATTGTAGTGATAGATAGACTCTATACATTATTATGCATCTGCATTTAACTTTCTTATTATTCTTCTTTGCTTCCTTTCTACTTTGACTATTTGTATGTGTCATCCTTGCCTCCAAATTAAACTGAGGCAGGTGGTAGACGTGTCGAGTTAAGTTGTTAGGCATATTAATTGCCACTCTATGACAGCATTGCTACTTAAGTTCAAGTTTTCACGTGGCTCATGAACTTTTCAATCATTTTACTATTATTTATTCTTAGATTTTAATTTTGATGGTTGTAATATTGTTATACTTTATTTCTAAATTTAGATTGCGTACATAATAAAATAATATTTTACTTATTCTTGGTTTATATTACATACTCTCGTGTGCGTGTGTGCGCGCGCGCGCGTGTGCGTGTGTGATGCCCTTGGAGGAATCAAATTTAGTTCCGTATCAGTTGGCATGTGCAAACAATTTTGTTCCGACCATTAATCGGAACACAAGAAGGCACAAGATGGATGCTATGAGAACTACAAGCCACCTTCCTCCTCCACATCTACGAGCAACAAAACAGATTAGGGCTCCACAACTTTGAAAGGTACACCTATTCCTCCTCTTCCTGTGCCACCTTTTCCTACTCTTCCTCAACCTCGTATGCCTCCTCTATCTTGTACTCCTCTTCCTCTGTCTCCTTCTTAGAGTGACTGGCATGAGACCAAAATGGAACAATACTAACCCAAAACAATATCGCTCGAGTCTCTTGCTAAAACTTTGAATCAAGTTCAAATGAACCTTTAATGCTCTTGTATCTTGTAAAATTGAGTATTAGCATCTCAATGGCATACTCCTTAGCCAACACGAGAATTGTGCCAATGGCATTATCATGTTGTTAGAGTGCATATTTCCTAGCCATTGAAAGATAACTCATTTGGGACATGACGAAATAGTTTGCATGGGTTGCTAAGTTGATTAGTACAATATACTCGGCCTTAAACCACCATTCACCATTCTCTATTGCAGGTAACTACAAATGTTTTATGATGCAATAACCATGAAAGCCACATCAAATGAAGTTCATATAAATTTATTATTCACTTATACTTTTCATATCAGCCAAGTAAATATCTGAACTGATTTTTCATTGGAAAACATTTAATTTTTATAGTAAATAAAAATTGTTAAAACTATGCATAAGATATAGAAGAGTTCATAAATGATTCATGTACCTGAATAATAAAGGATTCAAGACTTTTTTCACCGCCTTCTGAATTATACATCTCTGCATGTCGATCATCACTCCCTTCTATTAATGATAATTTATATATTTCTAGGGAAGAAATAAATGTCTGCCACAATGGTGCAAGAATGACTGCAGAACAAATTTATTGTTGACATCAGATAGAAAATTTACTAAACTTCATAGTTCATTCCAGATTTCCAGGAGCACAACTTACCAGAAAATTGCATTTCACTAAGATTGGGAATGCTCTGAATAAACTGTAGGAGACACTTTAGCACCTAATGTCACAACAGTACATTCCAATAAATAATTCCATCTCTTAAAAAAAAATTACACTTTAGCATCTAATGTCAAAACAGTAGATTTCACATAAATAATTCCATCATCTTAAAAAAAAATACACAAGTGTACAAACATAATGCATCTACCTCCATCCTGATGCTCCAGTCATCAGGATCTTCAGACTTCACAGGATCTTGCAAGATGATGGAGAACTGTTCCATCAACGAATTTAACATGGGCATCATCATCGCGATGGTTTCCAACTGCACCAAGATATCAGTGACAAACTTTTGAGCAAAAGTGGGAAATAAACAGTATAGTTTTACCTTACTGAAAAAGAAGATTGTTCACCTTATATACTCCGCTCATGGACCCTAAGACAGAAACACAAGAGTGTACCACAGAAAGAGCTTTTGCGCGCAAGGACTTATCATATGACTATAAAATGAAAAAATAAACTTAAGCAAGGCCAAACAAGCTACTAGCTCATAGTAACCTGTGTACATGTAGTATCAACACAACACCAGAGCTTATTTATGCAAGGACTTACATGAAAAGAAGATATAATTGTGTACAAGTATGGGAACAAATTGGGAACTAATTTTGGAACCAGTGTATCATCCAAATCATCAGAGAGAAGAGCTAAACACCTTAAAGATCCATGCACTGCATGGAGGACAAAAACATACATAATCAAGTGAGGAAAAGAAAAAATATGGGGAAGAAATACAAATTGTATTAGTTAGATACAGTGATGTACAAATCTTTTATGTCAAAATGCAGAGCAGTATGACACAGGAAATTAACAAGATTCTAAAGTTACCTCCATTGGAATTGCTCTGGTCACTAATTAATTTCAAAAGAATGGGCAAAAGTTCAGGCCAATCCTCTTGCCAGTCATAGTGAGCAATGGATGCTACTGCCATGCTTACAGCTGTACGAATTTTCCCATGAGAGTCATCCAAACTAGAGAGAAGAAGTTGACGTATAGTTGCCTGTCGCACAGATAAACACCAACTTAAGCTCACAGAATCTACATGAAAAGACATGCATCGGAATCAGCTGATCCTTTAGAAATTCTAAATTATGACAAAAGAACTGAAAGTAGAAAAATGTAAACTTAAGAATAGTGAAAAATAATGCTTAACATGGTTAGAAATGATTTGAGTCTAGTTTACATGGATATAAATGGAACAAATTTGAACTTCCCTCTCATCCCCTATTGCAAACATCTATGTAACACACGAATTTTAGTTTATATAAAAGAAAAGCAAAAGGAACCTTTTCATCCTGCAAAACAACAGGATGTACAAAGTTCTCATCGTTTTCTTGCCAATGCTGATTTATAAATTGCTTCAGCAAGACAGCTGCCAAGTACTGAAAGTTAAGTCTAACAATAAATAGAGTTCTTTGAGAAAAAAAAAAAAAAAAAGCAAGCAATGCAGCATGAAAGCAATTACTATCAAAATATGTCCAATGGAAATACATGTAACTAAAGATTAAGAAGGATATTTGTCGCAATCCGAATAAGATCTCCTTGTTCACTATGATCCTTGATAGAGCAGCACCAAAACCTTCACAAGGAAAATGCAACAGCGTTATAGCAATAGTGTGAAGCACTAAGCAGATATTTTACTATCAAAAGAATGAAGCGGCAGAGAGATAAAAACATGATGCATCAAAAAGTTGACTAAAGAGACATGAATCAAAGTGATGAGCACCTCTGCAGCAGTGACCATAAAATGAGAAAAATCAAGCGAAAGACCAATCAAGTGAGAAGGACAAAACGAGAAAGAGAATAAAATCAAATAAAAATCACACATCTCCATGGCAGTGAGCCAGAAGATAATCTGCGGGGAGGCAATAAAACACAGAATTTTCTAAAATTATAGAGTAATATAATAGTAACGTTAAGTTGTTTCAAGTTCACAATTTCAGAAGAAAATTGCGTGTCCAAATTTATCAAACAAATCCAGTAACAATTTCATCATTCAAGCGACGAAGCAAAGAAATTACTGGAGTCACTTTTCCAGTGACAAAATGCAACTATCACTTAAATGGCATTGAAAAAAGGCAGCCAGAAGTCCTATTGAAGCAAGGTCTCAAAAACAGCAATACTATCATGAAAAATTGTCAGCTTCCGACACTCAAGGACCGCAGACGAACGAAACCAACAAAAAAAGTAGAACCTGGTTGCGAAGAAGCCTGCTGCAGCGAGGCTTCAGCGAAGGACCGGACGTCGTGGCTAGTGTCGAGTGTCGCCGAGAGGCAATCCAACAACCACCTTTGGTCCCGATCCACGGCGCCCTCCATCTAGATAAACGCAGGGAAGGAGACGGTGAAGGTGAGGGGCTCCGACCGGCAAGGGGAAGGCGAGGGCGGCGGGATCGGAGTCTTGGCTTCGTCGGGTGGGTCACTGGCTGCTCCAGGACTGGGGAACGGTCGGGGTCAGTGAGTTTAGGGTTTTATAGGAGATGGATGTATGGGATTGAGCGCGCCTTTTAGAATTGGCACGAGCTATAAGCATAAACAAATGGGATGAGATCAAAGCCCAGAAATAATTAAACTGGGCCCATATTTTTCACAACAGAATTCACTGATGCTTCTAAATTTAGTCCTCAGGCTATAGAGTTGAACAAGAATGTGACAAAGCTAATTTACTTGTTTATAAGCCTCTAGGATTATACTACAGTAGTAGAGTAACTAATCATTATGTTAGATATCTATGATTCAATTTTTAGTTATAACATATTTTACAAGAATTTTTTCTTTAGATGGAGTACGAATTTTGAGACGTTGGGCTTTTAGATCGTTCACCACGAATGTTTTTCGATTTATTCTAATGACCGATGAAAATTTTCTGTGGGATCGAATTGATATCTCAAATTCATTTGTTCCCTAGTCTAATATTTTTTTTAATTTACCTGCTTATAAACAAGCAAACAAAGCAACACTCAGTTTACCTGACACCGAATATTAAAATATTCCAGTGTTATTCTCACGATCTATGCCTGAGCATCTCTTAGAAACTAGCATATGACCTACTGCGTCTGCGTCGACGATAAAGATGAAAAAAAGAATAAATTATGAGGATTTATTTATTCTTAATTGAGGGATATTTTCACGAGGATACGATATAATTCGAAATAGTATTTAATATTTGTATATATTGAGAATTGAACTGTAAGAATGTTTGGAGGAATTTTTATTTTTTAAAAAATAATTTTTATAAAGATTATCTCGAACTCAATAAGAAATTAAAGATAATATTTATTATTTCTTAAGAGTGGAATAGAGATTAAGATTGTTCATCAAGATCTTTCGACTTAAAATATATATAACAATTAGTATCAGAGCAATCTATTTCTAATTCTTAAGAGATAATTAGGGGGCGTTTGGTTTGTTTCATTTTTCATTTTTATTTTCCAGAAAATCGTATTTTTTAGTTTTCTGGAAAATGACTTTTTCTCATTCTCCAATTTTCCAGAAAACGCTATGTTATTTTCTGGAAAACAAAGCTGGAAAATGCAAACTAAACA
The DNA here is from genome assembly GCA_024364735.1 of Boesenbergia rotunda. NCBI lineage: Eukaryota > Viridiplantae > Streptophyta > Magnoliopsida > Zingiberales > Zingiberaceae > Boesenbergia > Boesenbergia rotunda. Next base: position 202,547 of record JAGFNQ010006276.1, on the reverse strand, counting down.
TGTTTCCAGAAAACCGCATTTTCTACAGAAAATGAAAATGAAAAACAGACTAGAAAATGCAAACCAAACGCCCCCTTATGTTTTCTGTTCCATTTCGGTTCTCCATACTACGGTTACTGTTATATCTTTCTGTCGCTTGTTCAATTTGGAGAAATTTGCTTGAAGTGTGGATGTCGGACATAGTCGCCGAAAAGATTATAATTTTAGATTTTTTGTGCGCGATGATTTTGTATGAATTCAGTCATTTTTGGGTAATCGGTTGGATTCTCGGGCGTGGGCTAATTATACGATTGCTATCTTGCCCGATCAAGTTGATGGATGGCCGGAAAATTTGGGCGAAGGCCTGATTTGACCGATTCTTGAAGAGAAGAGTAGAGGCACCGTGGTTTCAGTTACTGCACACCACGTTTTTTTTGTTTTTGGACATACCAAAATTTTAATTTTTTGATTTTTCAAATTATTAAATGTTAAGGTGGCAGAAGTATTTTAATTATGCATTTCCTTATATTATCCCTTTTAATAATAATCCATTCAATTTAATTATTTAGATAAAATAATTTAATTAAATTATTTGGATAAAATAATTTAATTAACTTATTTTATAATATGCATTAAATATTAAATGGATTATATGGGTCCATTAATATCTATTATTTTAAATTAAATTAAATTTAAATTATATGTCACCAAAGTGACCTCTATTATTTGAATTTAATTTTATTTGAAATATTGAGATATTATTCAGGTATTAATTAAGATGTAAATGTATATATTTATGTGAGTATTAATCGGCCCAAAGGAAGATTTATACTTAACAAAATTATACATTTACATGTGATAATAAACACGTAACAATTATAAGGTTACAATTGTTATTTTTCATGAATTTAATAAATCGATCCAAAGATAGATTTATTATTTGTCATGCATTATTGTTAGTGTTTGATTATTACAACAAGAGTACCACTTGCAAATAATATTACTATCCAAAGACTTGATATTGTTGTTACACTAGGTATCTTTAGATGGGATTTACCATTTATTCTAATTTGATCACAATGAGCATGTTATTTATGTTATTATTCTTGTGTTTTCTTTTCAGCAAGTGTTGCTACTATTTCTGCTAACTTAAATTCAGTTCCAATCCTCAATGGTACAAATTTTAAGGATTGGAAGGAGAATATTCTCATTGTTCTTGGCTGCATGGATCTAGATCTTACGCTCAGGACAGAGCAACCTACTACTCCTACGGATTCTAGTTCTTCTGAACAGATGACTAAATATGAGAAGTGAGAACGCTCTAACCGCATGAGTCTTATGATCATCAAGCGCAGCATACTGGAGGCTTTTAGGGGTGCGGTGTCTAATAGTATCACCAACGCTAAGGGATATCTTGATGGGATTGAGAAGCGCTTTGTCAAAACCAATAAGGCGAAAACAAGCACACTTCTGGAAAGCTTGATTTCCATGAAGTATCAAGGCAAGGGAAATATTCGGGAATATATCAAGGAGTTTTCCCATCTTGCATCAAAGTTGAAGGCACTTAAACTTGAATTGTCGGATGACATGCTTGTGCATTTAGTGCTTATTTCTCTTCCAATTCAGTTCAGTCAGTTTCAAATCAATTATAACTGTCAAAAGGAGAAATGGACTCAACGAGCTCATTTCATATTATGTTCAAGAGGAAGAGAGGTTGAAGCAAAACAAGGTTGAAAATGCCTACTTAGCAAGCACCCCTAAAGATAAGGGCAAAAAAAGAAAGACTGAAGTGCTTGGAAGAGACCATGGAACGTCCTTCTTCAAGACCCAATCTAGAGAGAGGAGCTCCACTTTCTCTCTAGAACTCCTAGAGAGAAAAGTGAGGGCTTCTTTCTCTCCTTCTTCTCCGGTGAAGAGAACTCCTCTCCTAGGAGCTTGCTTCGGTGGGGGAGGGGATCTTCCCCTCCCCCACCAGACGAATGGCCATCCAAGGCCGGCGATGGAGAGCTCTTAACAACCTTCCCCCTCTTTCGCCCGTTTAGAGAGAGCTTCTCTCACTTCTCCCTTGAGAAGGGATGGGAATAGGAGGTGGTGGCTTGGGATTTTCTCGCGGGTTGGCTGTGGGCACACTTGTTGGCGACGAAGAGTGGCGAAGGAGTTGTGGGAGCGCAACTCCAGCGAGCACCATGAAGGAGCTTCTTCTTGAAGGCTGGGTGGTTCCGGATTAGCAAGGCTTTCAACACCAACTGGGTAATTCTGTCTATTATAGCACAGAGAATAGTCGGGGAAAAGGGAAAGAAGTAGGAGGAAGTTTGCAATTCCGGCAGCAAACTAATTACATCAAGTTACAATTCATCAAGGAAGAGGAGCACAAATGGTTCTTCACCGGAGCTGTGAAGTAGGCTACATGGCAGAGTGGCAAATGGCAGAGTGGTGGATGGAGTTTGGTGCAGGAATCATAGAGGGCTTCTCTCTGACTGGGACCTCTGGCGGAGCTCCGATGAGGAACGGAGTCGGGAGGGTAAGGGCGGTGGTGGGGTGGTTGCGGTGCCTTTTGGAAGGAGAGGATGCATGGATGGCACAGCTTGAACTGAGTTGCAACCCTGCTGTGTGCTGAAGTTCTCTGCTGCAGTGTTGGCAGTCAGGCATTGGCCGCTGGCAACCAGGGAGCTCCGGTGAAGTCTGCAGGCAAGAGTCATGGAGGAAAGATGGTGTCCAGCTATACGAAGGGAGAGAGAGGTCAGAAATCATGTTTGAATTTCAAAATTCAAACGTGCAGAGGGAAGAATGGGCGGTCAGCCATCACGTTTGAATTTTGAAATCCAATATGAAAGGGACAGTCAGCCATCATATGGAATTCAAATTCAAATGGTCAAGGGAGGCAGCCATGACGTTGGAATTGCAAATTCCAAAGAGAAGAGGGAGTAAGTCAACACGTGGAATTTCAAATTCAAAGGATTTACTTCAGCCATCACATGGGATTCCAAATTCCAAGGAGAAAAGGGGTAATTGGAATTTCAAATTTAAATGAGAAGGTGGAAGTCAGCCACCACGTGGATGCTTTTCAAATTCAATTTTAAAATTCAAATTCCAAATTCCTTTCAAATTGGTGGAGTCACATCATGTAAAGCTAATGGGTGGGCTAGGCTTTGACTTAAGCTACCAGCCATCTCCTTGGATGGCAAAAACAGAAGGAGCTCTCTCAAAAGCCACATGAAGAGAAGGCAATGTCAATGTGCGGAGGCATGTGAAGTCAAGATCTTGAGGGTCTTCATTGATTTGCAAATGACCTTGGATCATAGGGTTCTTGATTGATCTCTGAATGATCTTGGGGCTCTTGATTGAGTCCCAATCTTTTAACTGAGAGGCATGCCATGCAAAGGCGTGCGGAGGAAGGATCTTGGGGGTCTTCATTGATTCACATATGGATCTTGGATAAGGGGGGTCTTAAGTGATTTCCAGATTGATCTTGGGCTCTTAATTGAAGCTCAATCTTGTAGCTGAGAGGCATACTTCATTGGCGAGTAGCGCTTGGGGGCCTTGGATGATCCCCAAAGTGATCATGGGCCTCTTGATTGATTCTCATATCATAACCCGAGAAGCTAACCTCACCGGCTAACAATATGTGGAGAGGGAGGATGGTGCAATCAAAGAAGATAGAGCCGAGGACGGGGCTGATCGGAAGAGGGCTACTAGGGGAGCTATCATGAGGTGCAAGGAGAGGGAGAAGTACAACTATGACTGAATCTGACCAGGAGCATAGATTGTCGGACTTTGGTGTCTTGTTGGAGAGTTGTCGGACTTGGGAGGCTACCAGGACAGTGGGAGGTCGAGGAGGAGCAATTGCGACTGATGGATCATGCAGATGACGACATAGTGCATTGGTGATGAGGGATGTACAGTTGTGGTTATGTTGTGTGATTGTATTCATGCACCAACCCATTTGACGATACTGCATGAGTACCTCACCTGATCTGGCAGATGTCTAGATATAAGGGGTGTGGACCAACGGTATTATTGGTTGTTGTATATTTTTGATGAGCTATATATTTACCTTTCATAAAAAAAAAAAAGAATGAGGCTACTAAAGGTCCTTATGTGAAGAAACAAAAGCAAGACAATGATAAGAAAGGTTGTTTCTTTTGTAACAAGCCTGATTATGTCAAGAAAAAATGTCCTAAGTATCATGCATGACGTGCGAAAAAGGGTACATTTTTAAATTTGATTTGTTCAGAAGTAAATTTAGCTTTAGTGCCTAGAAACACTTGGTGGTTAGACTCTGGTGCTACTACTAACATCAGTGTTTCATGCAGGGTTGCCTGAGCTACCGAAAGCAAAGTGATGCTGAAAGATGCATCTATGTGGGTGATGGCAAGTCGGTCGAAGTGGAAGCCATAGGGCATTTTAGATTGTTGTTAAGCACCGATTATTATTTTCACTTAATGATACTTTTGTTGTATTGTCCTTTAGACGGAATTTGGTTTCAGTTTCTCATTTGGACAAATTGGGTTATTGTTGTTCATTTGGAAACAATCAGTTCAGTTTATCTATTGATTCTACTATTTTTGGAACCGGTTCACTTATTATTTATAACAATCTCTATATACTTGATATAAATGCTTCTTATATTGAAACCCTAAATGTGAAATCACGTAGTACTAAGCGTAAATTTAATATTGAAAACTCAGGTGCATTATGACATAAACGTTTAGGGCACATCTCTAGAAATAGAGTTGAACGACTTGTATCAGATGGAATTTTATATTCCATTGATTTTACGGACCTAGACATTTATGTTGAATGCATTAAGGGTAAACAAACCAAGAGAAAGAAAGAAAGTGCATATTGAGCTACAGAAATATTGGAATTGATACATACGGATGTTTGTGGACTATTTCCAACACCTTCTTGGAATGGTCAACAATATTTTGTATCATTCATTGATGATTATTCTAGATATGCATACATATTTCTTATTCATGAAAAGGCTCAAACACTGGATGTTTTCAAATCATTTAAGGTTGCACTCGAAAACCAACTCGACAAAAGAATTAAGAAAGTCAGATCTGATCGTGGTGGTGAATACTACAGTAGATATGACGGTTCAGGTGAACAACGTCCAGGACCTTTTGCTCAATACCTAGAAGAGTATGGAATCGTCCCATAGTACACCATGCCAGGCTCTCCAAGCATGAATGGTGTAGCCGAACGATGAAATCGGACACTTAAGGATATGGTAAAGAGTATGGTTAGCCATTCAACTTTACCAACATCACTCCGGGGAGAAGCATTAAAGACAGCAGCTTACATTCTAAATCGAGTACCCACTAAAGTAGCTACTAAAACACCTTTTGAGCTTTGGACAAAGCGAAAGCCAAGTTTAAAACATTTTCATGTTTGGGGATATTGAGCTAAGGCTAGACTATACATGTCACATGAAATGAAATTAGACTTTAGAATAGTAAGTAGCTACTTTATTGGATATTCTGAGTGATCAAGGGGCTATAAGTTTTATAATCCCAAAATACGGACTATCTTTGAGACGGGAACTGCAACGTTCTTTGAGGATATTGTCTTTGAGGAGGAATGTATTCCTACTACTCTTCAAGAGGAAATGATTTATATTCCTATGATTGCTTCTGATAATGATCAGGATATTATTCCTGTTAGTGATTAAGATGCAATACAAGAACAATAAGACATTGCCAGCCAACTCCCAGAAGAACAAACTCAACAACCTCAAGAATCAATGCATGAAGAACAAGTGCCTTTACATAGATCCACTAGAGAAAGGAGGAGTGCTATTTCAGATAATTACATAGTACTACTTCAAGAACATGAGGAAAATGATGGCATGGCGGAGGATGATCTAATCAACTTTCGTCTGGCTATGCAAGATTCAAATTCTCAAAAATGGATTGAGGCAATGAATGAAGAGTATAAATCAATGCAAGACAATAATGTTTGGGAACTTGTCCTATTACCAGAAGGTGTGAAACTCATTGGTTGTAAATGGATTTTTAAAACTAAACGGGATTCAAACGGTAATGTGGAAAGATATAAAGCATGTCTTGTAGCTAAAGGTTATACTCAAAAATATAGAATTGACTATAAAGAAACTTTTTCTCCAGTTTCAACGAAAGACTCTTTTAGGACAATCATGACACTTGTTGCACACTTTGATATGGAACCCCATCAGATGGATGTCAAGATAGCTTTTGTCAATGGAGACATTGAGGAAACAATCTATATGATGCAACCAGAATACTTTGTATCGGGAGATACAAAGAGTATGATTTGCAAACTTAAGAAGTCCATCTATGGGTTAAAGTAAGCGTCTCGTCAATGGTACCATAAATTTCATCAAATAATCATTTCATTTGGATTTGAGGTGAATGTGGTAGATGATTGTGTGTATCATAAGTTTAGTGGGAGCAAACATATTTTCCTGATTTTATATGTTGATGACATTTTGCTTGCCACAAATGATATAAGTATGTTAAACAATACCAAGAGATTTCTATCTAGATATTTTGAAATGAAAGATTTTGGTAATGCATCTTTTGTATTAGGAATCCAAATACACCGAGATCGTTCTTAAGGTATTCTTGGATTATCACAAAAGAACTATATCGATAAAGTGCTTAAAAGATTTGGTATGCAAGATTGTAAACCAAAAAACACCCCAGTCGCTAAAGGAGATAGGTTTAGTCTTAAACAGTGCCCTAAAGGAAGCCTCGAGACTCAAGAAATGCAAAAGATTCCTTTTGTTTCGGCAGTAGGAAGTCTTATGTATGCTCAAGTTTGTACGCGTCTGGATATTACGTACATTATTGGAATGTTGGGCAGATATTTAAGCAACCCAGGAATGGATCATTGGAAAGCAGCAAAGAGGGTAATGAGATATTTAAAGAGAACTAGTGATTACATGCTCACATATAAGAGATCAGATACTCTTGAGATCGTGGGATATTCTAACTCTGATTTTGCTGGATGCCAAGATATCATGAGATCCACTTCAGGCTATGTTTTTCTATTGGCTGGTGGAGCAATCTCTTGGAGAAGTGCCAAACAGGCATTGACAGCTTCTTCCACCATGGCAGCAGAGTTTATAACATGTTATGAGGCATCTAATCATGGAATATGGCTGAAAAATTTTGTCTCTGGGCTGTGCATTTTGGGAAGTGTTGAAAAACCACTGAAGTTATTTTGTGACAATAGATCAGTTGTATTGTATTCCAACAACAATAGGAGCTCGACAAAATCGAAGCACATCGATATCAAGTTCCTTGTTGTGAAAGAAAGAGTACAAAGTGGACAGATTTTGATAGAACATATAGGTACAAATTGTACGATCGTTTCTGGTACGCTAGAAGGGGGTGAATAACGTTTTTCGGTTCTTCTTTACAAGATTGTTAGCGTGCAAGCGGAATATAAAATAAAACACAAACTAACAATAAAGAAACAATACTAACAAACCGATTTACTTGGTATCCACCCCGGACGGGTGACTAATCCAAGAATCCGTCGGTGGATCACTCCCCGGATAACCTCCGGTTAGTCCTCGTCGCTCCTTGTGGGTGGAGAAACCTCGCCACAACACCAAGCAAACCTTTGAGCACAAAGACTACTATCTTGCCTTTAACCATGACAAGATTCGTCAAGAATCTCAGCCACCACGAAATCCTCTTTAAATAGGACTTGGGCTAAAACCCTCGCCACCAGTCGACTGCCCCCAGGGCAGTCGACTGGTGTCATTGAAATTCGATCGTTGCAACCCCAACGTTCGAATTTTCAGCCAACTCACCAGCTACCTACCAGTCGACTGCCCCCAGGGCTGAAACCCTTCTGTGAGTTTCATCAGTCGACTGCCCCCAGGCCAGTCACTGGTCTTCTCACCCACCTAAGGTTACCCTTCCCGAGTACATTCCACTCTGCACTCGAACCCTAGGATTTCTCGAGTACAATCACACAGCACTCGTACCCTCACGACTTGACTGACACCTCATCCGCAGCCTCGACTATTACCTTTGCGCCCTCTTCATCTTCGGCTCCCGTCCCTCGGATGGACGCAAGCCTCCAGCTTGCCTCCATGCCATCCTTCATGCATACCTCGAAGTCTGTGCCCCTCAGCTCATCGTCCCTGCTCTCTAAGGTCCCTCGGGTGCACACAAGCCTCCAGCTTGTCTCTATGCTACCCTTCACCGTACCGAGGTCGTTCAGTCATGTCCATATGTGTAACCTGTACAACTTGCACACTCAACATACACATATACGAACACAAGGGTAAACCTAACTTAAACCCTTTGCCCAAACATCAAAACACTTGGTCACTCCGGACCACAGATTGCCTTAATAATCTCCCCCTTTTTGATGTTTGGCAATACGTTTAAGTTAGGGAAAGCAAAATAGTAGTCAATAGGAAAAACCATGCTAAAGCAAACAACTGGAATTACGTTGCCAAGACTCCCTCTTGGACTTACACTGTCAATGCAAATGCAAAAGCAAATAATGGATGGATCCTATCCCAAGGCATCCCACACCTAACTCTCCAAGTTAAGAATTTTTCCAAAACGGGCTTTTTAAGAACCTATCCCAAGGTTCCCCCACACCTAACCATTCAAGTTAGGACTTTCCACACACCTAACTTCCCAAGTTAGGAATTTTCCACACCTAATCCTCCAAGTTAGGAATTTCCACACTTAACTCCCCAAAGTTAGGAATTTTCCATAAAACGGGCTTTTTAAAGCTTCTCCCAAGCTCCCCGGCCTATATTGGACTAACAAAGACTTTTTAAGAACCTCTCCCAGGTTCCCCTTACGCCAAGAACGGATCAACCATGCTCCCCCTAAACCTAGGGTTTCTAGCAAAGAAGTGTTTGGTTTCCCAACTTAAACCCAACGCTTCTCCCCCTTTGCCTAACATAAAAAAAACCCAACAATATCCCAATTATTGGTTCTTTCAATCCCTAATGATCCTAAACACGGTGTACTAACCCCTCGTACACTTGTTTTACACCATTTGAACACGAGTCAACTGCAGGATACCTACACTAGCCCTGACCAATCGACTGATATTCTGAAAATCAGATTTTCTGGTCAATTTCAGAATTGCACCAGAAATTTCACAAATCTCCAAAAATTCTCAAATTTTGTGGAGAACATTGTGGTACCTATACCTACTTAGAAAAAATACATTCCACAATGTATCTATCACCATTCCCAAGTTTGACACAAAACCAAAAAATTTTCTATAAAAATCAAGACAACCAAGGAGGCACCCTCCCTCTTAACCTATGTCTTCTCCCAATTTTTATTTACCAAGGTCAAGTTCTATCCAATTTGACACCATAAACCCGAGTTAAGTTATACCCCAACTTAAATCACAAGCTTTCCATGTCAAGTTAATCCTAACTTAACAACCCAAGTTTTCTACCCTAGAACCCTCTATAATATCCTAGAAAACCTGGAAGAACCTAAAAATTTGCAAACACACTTGTTAGGATATACCCTATCCTAGAAAAATATGATTCCATGAAAATATCAAGTGTGCTTGACTTTTGATATAATCCTCTATTTTCCTCAAAAGTTTGGCATTTTGTATCAACTTTAAAATCTACTCATGATTCCTTGTGTTTGCCAATTCTAACCATCATCAATTTACATAAGGAATTGTTCTCAACTCTCCATTCTTTATTTCTTAATCCTAGCTACTTTATGGAAAACTTTCACATCCTTTCATTCACCAAACATTTATCATTTAATATCATTCATTGAATTTCAACCCATAATATCAAATTATGACATACAATCTCTCAATATAGCATAACATTTTCCTATGATTTTAATCTTGTAATTTCTGATCTGCTAATAGGCCTTTTCACACTTAACCTAATGGATCAGTCGACTGCCCCAAGGGCAGTCGACTGCGAAAACTCACAGAATGGTTCCAGGGCTGAATTCACTTCGGATCAGTCGATTGCTCCTAGCGCAGTCGACTGATACCTGAATTTTAGGTTTTTCAACCCAATTTCAGTAATGCCTAAATAATTCTATAAATCTCCGAAAAATCTGAAATTTTGTAGGGAGATTTGTGAAGCCTATATTTACTTGGAAAAAATATATTTTCAAACAAATGCACTCCATATCCCAAGATTGGCACGAAATTCCATTCTTTCTAAAGTGTATCATTTTAGCCTATCACAAAAGTCCTAATTGTGATCTATTCCATTCTAAGTGTTGGGTTTAAGTTGGGAAACCAAACACACCTTTGCTAGAAACCCTAGGTTTAGGGGGAGCTAAGATAAAGGGGGAGCATGGTTGCTCTATCCTTGGCGTAAGGGGAATCTTGGAGAGGTTCTTAAAAAGTCTTTGTAAGTCCAATGTAGGGGGAGCTTTGGAAAAGCTTTAAAAAGCCCGTGTTGAAAAAGTCCTAACTTAGAGGGTTAGGTGTGAAAAGTCCTAGCTTGGAGGGCTAGGTGTGAAAAGTCCTAGCTTGGAGGGATAGGTGTGAAAAGTCATAGTTTGGAGGGCTAGGTGTGTAAAAATTCCTAACTTTGAGGGTTAGGTGTAGGATGCCTTTGGATATGATCCATATATGCATTGCATATGCATTTATTTAGCATGATTTTTGCTATTGACTACTATTTTGCTTTCCCTAACTTAAACGTATTGCCAAACATCAAAAAGAGAGAGATTGTTGTGGCAATCTGTGGTACGGAGTGACCAAATATTTTGATGTTTGGGCAAAGGGTTTAAGTTAGGTTTACCCTTGTGTTCTTATATGTATATGTTGAGTGTGCAGGTTGTACAGGTTACACATATGGACTTGACTGGACGGCCTCGGTACGGTGAAGGGTGGCATGGAGATAAGTTGGAGGCTTGTGTGCACCTGAGGGGCCTTGAAGAGTAGGGGCGATGAGCTGATTGGTACGAACTTCGAGGCATGCATGAAGGATGGCTTGGAGGCAAGCTGGAGGCTTGCGTGCATCCGAGGGACGGGAGCCGAAGATTAAGAGGGCGCGAAGGCAATAGTCGAGGCTGGATGAGGAGTCAGTCGAGTCGTAAGGGTACGAGTGATGTGTGATTGTACTCAGGGAATTCTAGGGGTCAAGTGCTGAGAGAAGTGTACTCGGGAAGGGAAACCCTAGGTGTGTGAGTGGGGCAGTCGACTGCTTGGGAGGCAGTCGACTGATAAAACTTAGAATGATTTCGGGGCTGGACCAGTCAACTGGTAAAATGGCAGTCGACTGGTAACCCCGAAAACTAGCCATTGGCTAGCAATTAAGGCTAGACCAGTCGACTGGTAAATTGGCAGTCGACTGGTGGCGAGAGTTTCAGCCCGAGTCCTATTTAAAGAGGACTTCATGGTAGCTGAGATTCTTGACGAATCTTGTCTTAGTTAAAGGCAAGATAGTAGTCTTTCAATGTTTTGAAGAGTGGACTCATTCTTTTGTTGCCTTTGTTGTTGTAAAATTTGCTGTTGTCGCATGATTTGTTGAAACATCTCCTCAAGCCTTTGTTGTTGTGCATCAAATTCACTAGAGTCCTCAAAGTCTCCTTGATTGGTATGGATCTCTTGTTGGCCTTGAAAAGAAGCATTGGGTTGCTGAAAATCATAAGTAGGTTGTGAATCTTGAAAATGAAGTTGTTGGGGTTGATCAAATGAGTAATTGGGTTGTTGAAATTGATGAAAATTATGGTTCTGAAAATTCTGATCTTGAGGCTGAAAATTTTGATTGAAAGACTGAAATTGTTGGGGTTGAAAATTTTGATTTTCAAACTGAAAATTCTGCTGGAATGGTTGAAAATTCTGCTGAAAATTATTAGAGAGCTGTGAGGGTTGTTGAAAATCTTGATAAACTTGCTAGTTTTGATGAAATGGTTGCTGAAGAAATGATTGCTGAAAATTCTAGAAATTTTACTGAAACTGTTGTTCTGGTTGATTCCAAGGTTGGTTTTGCTAAAATTGTTGATTAGATTGCGGAAACCTTACTGAAAATTATGGAATTGAGAATAAGGTTGCTGAAAATTCTGAAAAGGCTACTAAAAATTCTGAAAGTACTGATGTTCTGCCATGGACTGCTTGAATGAGCAGGAATATTTTTCAATAGCTTCTGAAACTTCTCCTTGATTTCTCCTAGCTCTGAATGTTCTCTCTATCTCAAGATCAAACTCCACAATTTCACCACCTACAGTCCTGGTCATAAAACAAACAAAAATGACAGCAAATGTATACAAAGAGATATAACAAATGAAATAGACTCAGAATATGAAAAATAAACACAAGCTTAAATTAAACAAACTCAACTAGTGATTCCCCGGCAACGGCGCCAAAAATTTGATGTCTGCCCAATATCAAGTGTCACGATGAGCCTCAAATTTAGATATTTATAAATTGAAAACCCTTAGCTCACAAAATTAAAATGTAGTACAGGGGCCTCAAGTCGTATTTTTCCAATGACTAGTTAAGAATGTTTAACTCGAGCTTGAAAGTTATTGTCGTTTGATGTTTTGGGATTTTCTAGTAAAATGGGGGGTTTGCAATAAGAAGAAAATAACAGTATGAAATGAAATAGACTGTACTTAGCTAAAGCATGGAACGAATTAAGAAATTGCAAGTACTACACTTAACCTATTGGAAAAACTAAGCAATTCGATTTCAAACTATTGAATTGAACATTAAGAACTTAATTGTAGGAAACTAATTGCAGAGAACTAAACTTGAATGCAGGTAATTAATTGCAAGATAATGGAAACTAAATCAAAACATTGCTTAAGAATTGGACTTGAAATGTAGAAGAAACAATCTAACACAACTTGAAGAATTAAGTACTTAAAACTAATATTATCCTAATTTGAACACCAAATCAGTTTGTTGTCGAGACTTCCCTTTGCTGTCAGACAAAAGTTGAGTTATGAACCCCCTAGCTCAAAAAACCAATGAAGTAAACCTCCTTTGATTAGTTTGCAATGAGTTGGTGTGTACTGCCTTCCCTGATCGGTCACGGAACAGATCAGGACCTCTGCTGATCGGTCACTGGATCGATCAAGACTTCTACTGATCGGATTGGGGACCGATCAGTGATGTCTCTGCCCGATCGCGGTGAACGATCAATAGCTGAAAACTGTCCCGATCTCTTCCTCCTCAATCAGCTGGATGGCAATTGAGCTCAGAATCCATCGGAACGCTTTCGAGAACCCCTCTCAAGCTTCGACAACTCCGGACGACGGGAATCGGCGATCAACAAGGATCGATCGGCAGGAATAGTAGCTCCGGCGAAACCCTCACCTTAGCTCCTTAGCTGCGAGATTTGGTATGACAAACTGAACAGAAAATATACCTCAATGATCTGAAACCTTGAAGACGAACAAATCTGGTGTTGGCCACGCGATCGGAGAAGAAAAATGCAAGAAATCGATGAAGAACTGACGAAGAACAGAAAACTGGAAAGAACAGAGCTCACGATCTGGCGACGACGAAGAGCTGGGAGAGGGAATGTCTATTTTAATTAATCCAATTTGAAATTGAACGGTTGTGATCGTTCCGGCCTCACCCGACGGTTGGATCAACTCAGACCTGAACCAAACTCTCCAGATCTCCATCAATGGCTCTGTTCTACTTCACCTTAGCTCAGATCAATCAGATCTGCGACGAATGGCTCAGATCTTCCTTTCCTTTGAATGGATGACTTAGACCCTCTTAAGCTCGATCCAATGGCTGGATGACCTCTGATTAGGACCAAATCTTCATATCTTGATATGTGGTCCAGATTAACTCTAACTTGAGCTCGGATTGGTCAGCAGATGATAGATGGCTCAGATCTCGCCGTTTCTCGATCGGACGACCCATATTAATCCGATGCTTGATCATCTTGATCCGGATCCAATTCTGACTCAAGTTTGATCCAATCTGATCTACATTCATGATCATTTGAAGCCTACAAAATTAAATTCAAATTTAAGTGTCAAAATATCTCAAATATGGAAAGAATTATATCCAAAGCCAAAATAGAGACAATTGATGAAACCTAATGTAAATGCAAACTTAAGCATATAAAAAAGTATCAAAACATGGATTTAAGAGCCTAAATTATCATCAAAATGGTAATTATCAACTCCCCCACACTTACTCTTGGGCGTCTCACACAACTAACTAGTAAATTACTCATGTATCTCTCTAGATTATTCTTAATCATAGTTAGAAGTAATTGAAAGGAAATTACCTAGGGTGTCAATTCTCAAAAATTTAAACTCAATGGACTAATATCTTGTCCGTAAATCAACAACTTAGTATACTTTATCCTTCATGACTCATTGAGATGAATTAAACTCACAAATCCTTTCAAGGGATGTTTTGGGTGGCTCTCTTCCGAAATTCTACATTTTTGATGAAAAATAGAGTTCACTCATACACAATCATGTTTCTTGCACTACTATAAGCTTGCTTATGTTCTACTCTCCACCATCATTCTTGAATTGAATCCACACCTACAAAGGCTTATTTAAACAAATTAAGAAATATGACATGATAGAAATGAAATAGAGATTTAATGAACTTTGATACTAAATAATCATGATAAAGAAAGTTGAGAAATATGGAAATATAGAAAAGTAAAGAAAGTGGTATACTTGGATACTTGAAAGTGTTACTAATGTACTTTGCCCACTTCTTCGTGTATTATTCTGCATAAAAATCAGTATTGAAATTGAGCTGAGAGACTCAGTGTGCCAAAGCTGTATTTCTATGCCAACCCTCTGCTGATCGGTCAAGAGACCGATCAGACTTCTCTTGATCGGACTGGAGATCGGTCTGTGTTACTCCTAATCGTTCTAAATTGCTTTTAAACGGACTGGACATCATCTGATCGGACAGAATAACCGATCAGTCACTTCCCTGATCGGTCTAGAGACCGATCAGAGCCTGATCAGTAGCTGAATTGCGCAAATCCTGAAACTGTTTCTGCCGAGATCACTTCTTCCAATCAATAACTCACTCTTAAACTTGATCGCTTCTTCCAATTCAGAGGCTTAATCCAACTCCACAGTCCACTTCATTCTCTTTTTTTTCCCTCTCTTTTGACTGTTCTGTTCCTGTTTTTCTTTTTTTTTTCTGATTTTTCTTTCTTCAGCCGCTATCACGGCAATCTTTTCTTCTCAGTTCCTTTTCTTTTTCCTCTTTCCTCTTTCCCGACAAATTTGAACCTTTATGAAAAGTTTTGAAAGGTTCTGGAATGTTGCTTGTCTTCCCTATTTATTGCAGCCAACTCACATGGACAATATGATAGATTGCTTGTTCTGCTAAATGCTTCAATTTCAGATTTTGTAGCTTCAAATTTTTCAGCTTGAAGGTTGCCAAATACTTCCATTATCCTCAATATTTGATAGATTCCTCAATAAGGTTCATGCACCACTTTTCTAGCATCCAAAACAACCAAAACCTCCCCCACACTTAAACTTTTGTCTGTCTCGGGCAAAGTAACATCAAGAAACACTCCCAAGCAACCAAGTCCATGGAGAATATGGGTATAAACAGAAATATAGGGAAAAGAAAATAGAATATAGAGAAGATCAACACGCAATATTGTAAAAATTTGATATGAGAAAGGAAACAAAGTGATTCACCTCTATAAATGTGGTCCAATCATAGAAATATAGTTTTGAAAGAACCTAAGTAAGTTCTAGAGTACAATCACATGTGTGTATCACAAGAATTAGGCCAATCCTCACTAGGTAAAAAGAATTCATCTCAAGTCATCACTCTAGAGTTCATAACTAAGTAGTACTCAAGCATCCAAGAATTTTCATCCATTGGCTCAAATCCTAAATTTTAACAACCAAATTTAATTTACTTTCAAAGGACTCTAAAATGATATTAAGAAAATCTAGAAAGATACATTTATTCCAACTCATTCATGAAATAAGGTGCCGAAAAGGTGAAAATGGTATCTACAATGAATCTTTATTCATTCTATGCTACCTAAACATTTATTAGCAAGAACACATTTTAAAAGAAAAACTTACTACATAGAAAACATAAAATGGTATATATAATGTAATAAAAGTGTAAGAAGAAACAACTCCCCTTCAAATTGGGTAAAGAGCATGGAGCATCCATCTAGGGAGAGCTATCCTCACGCGAAATCATAATACACTGCTCTCTCCTTTATCAACTTTGCATAAGTATGTTCCGGTGGTCGGAGGCGATTAAGGTTCAAAATCCATTCTTGGGGTAAATAGCTACAAGTCAAAGTAAATTCAACTCCTCCCACTATATGCTCTTTGGAAGTCCTTCCGGGGGGTTGGAGACTATTTAATTGGAGTACCCACTCCAGAATCCTATGGGACCTTACAAAACCATGAAAAGAAAATACCTCCCGCACACATGCAGGGTAAGAAAAAAATAAAATATAAACAATCTCTACATAGAATGTATCAAAAAATGTATCACATCCAATAAAATCAGCCTTAAGTACTGTTGGATCGAAGAAAACGATAGAGGGGGGGGGGGTGAATATTGTTATCAAATTTTTGGACGATTAAAGAATATACGCAGTGGAAAAAGATAAAGTACACAAGAGCACAAGCATTTTTTACTTGGTTCGGAGTCGCGGTCGGCTCCTACTCCAAGGCTCATGGTCCTTGACCATTTACTTTGTGCAATTCTATATTCGAAAAGATTTTTATAGATTTAAGATACAGATATAGAATTTGGAAAATTAAATCACAACACTTTCGTAAACTGAAAATTTACCGACGCCCGAGATGGATCAAATTCTGGAGCAGAGGGTTGGCGTTAAAATCTCGAGATCAAACTTGGCCGGAGCGCAGTGCTTGAGCGAAAGTGTTTTGAGCATTGGAAAGAATGGATATCGAAGCCTTGGGGGTGAACCCCCCTTTTATAGCACCCATGGGGGCCCTGATCCGTTGGGGGCGCCTGACGCGTGCCTCATCCTGCAAGAATCTTCATCCGCGGGCTCGGTCAGCGCTTATCTCCTTTGACTCACACTTGGGCTGACTGGGGCACCCGGGACCTCTCGGGCGTCTAGGTTGACCTGGTCCATTGACTTCGTGGCGGATTTGCTTCGATGGACGCTTTGGCTTTGCCCTTGGGCTCGTGGGACCTCCTGGGCGCCTAGCCCAGTTTGGTTCGAAGCAGTCTTGCTTCTTGGCAGTTTTTGGCCTTGACCTTGGGCGCCCATGACCTCCCGGGCGCCTAGCCTAGTGAACCACCCCACTCCTTTGGGGTGTCTGAGCTGCAGAAACACAATCCTTCGGTTCCTGTAACTAGGGTTAGTTCCAAAACAAACCAAGCAAGAGTGTTAGTTATTATTTACAGCTGTAGCTGTCTTGGTTCTGACTTCGGGTCACCCAAATGGAACCCTAGGACGAACCGACGCCTACTGTTCCCTCGATGGGGAACACGTCCTCACCTACTCCTCTTAAGAGAGTTTACCTTTTGCCAACCAGCTCCTTTGGTTGGACTTTTGCCCAATCCACCTGACCAGGTCTTCGTGCCCAACTTCCGGTCAGGTCTTCTTGCCCAACTTCCGGTCAGGTCTTTGGTGCCCAGCCCCTTGCCAGGACTTCTTGCCCAGTCCTCGACCAAGGCTTCTTTGCCCGACTTCCGGTCAGGTCTTCTTGCCCAGTCCTTGACTAGGACTTCTTTGCCCAGCCCTTTGCTAGGACTTCTTGCCTAGTGTACCTAGGACTTCTTCCTGCACACTCAGTGAACAAGTTAGATCACAATAACATCTTAACTTCTGAACCCTTTGCCATTATCAAAACCCAGGTTTGACTTAGATACTGCTTGCACCAACAATCTCCCCCTTTTTGATTTATGGCAACACGGTTCAAAAAATTAAGTTAATGAAGCAAGTATGATACTTAATTTCCTCCCCTGGAAGAAATCTCCCCTTGACTTTTTCAAGAATACGTGGGGTTTTTGAAAACATTTCTAAGTCCTTGTCTATCATAAAATGGAAAGATTTTTCCGATTTGCAACACTTAGAAAATAAGAGGGATTTTCAAGTTAGAAAAATTTTCCAACATATTTTTTAGTTGGGAACTTAGAAAATTTTCAAAACAATTTTGAAGTTAACACTTAGAAAATTTTCAAAACATTTTTTATGTTAACACTTAGAAAATTTTCAAAACCAATTTTGAAGTTAACACTTGGAAAATTTTCCAAAACAATTTTGAAGTTAGCACTTAGAAAATTTTCAAAGTAATTTTGAAGTTAACACTTAGAAAATTTTCAAATCAATTTTGAAGTTAACAATTAGAAAATTTTCAAAATAATTTTGAAGTTAACACTTAGAAAATTTTCAAAATAATTTTGATGTTAACACTTAGAAGATTTTCAAAACAATTTTTGTTACTTTACTTTTTAAAAAAGGAGATAAAAGTTTTTGAAAAAATTTTGGAAAAATTGTACACCTTCTTTTCTCTCAATTTCAATCTCTCCCCCTTTGCCATATATCAAAAAAAAAACATAGCAAAAAAATTGAGTAAGGAAAGTAAAGTGATGTATTGAACCAATTCTAAGCATAAACTGGACCAAAACAATTTAGATTTTCTCTTTCGGGTCCTGTCTAACCCAGTTAGCTACTTACTAATTGTTATAGACAGTAGCTTTTGCTAGGGTTAGTCAAGTTAAGTGATCTGATCAAGTTAAATTTTCTAAGCTTGACACTTAACCTGATTACTGTTTAATTGGTATTTATTGCCCCAATTACTGTAGATGCACTGACTTAACGCATCTTGAATCAAGGCATAGACCTAAGCATCTCAACCCAGTCTAGGTTGTCAATTAAAAGTACCCTAATGTGATGACCCGCCTTCTCTACCACTAACTTAAGGTGGACGTCACTTTCACTTAACCTTGACTTTACCTTATTCTTAGCCTTAGGTTATAACTACTGGACTTTCTTTAACTTGCTATGAAATATTTTTTTTTCTTCCTTCTCTCTTTTTTTTTCAAAAAAAAATAAAACAACTTTCATTTTATTTGCTTTGCAAGGATTTGACGCCTAGACCTCTTAGTTGTAAGACTGAAGCACTAACCAACTGCTCTATACCACTTCTTTTCAATGGTACCAGTCGACTGGTAAATAGCCAGTCGACTGGTGCATCGAACAGAAGGTTCTGTTCGATATCGCAGTCGACTGGTTCTGAACCAGTCGACTGGCACGCCTGAAAACCTGCATTTCAGACCTGTAAACCTTCTCCATCGATCCACAAAACATATACCTTCAAGCCATACAAAGACATAACTCCATTTCTATACTCTATACTAGTTTTCTAAACATTTTAGCAATTCAAAACAACCTCATAAACTTGAAATTAGGACTTTTGCGGAAGTAAATAAGCTATCAAAATATGTGTGAACTTTAGACTAGAGTTTGTACCCAACTTGGTGTCTATGCAAGGTTTAAACAAAGTCATTCATTCTACCACTTCGAAACACCAAAACACATGTTCTACAAGACTTAGCCCAATGATCTCTTCCACGGTTCCGCCGCCACTGAACATCAATGCAAGTCCCTTCGCCTCCTTAACTTATGCTTTTTCTTTACCTTTATCTGCAATAGAAGGAAAATGCAACTAATAAGCAAATTGCTTAGTAAGTAAATCCTAACTCACAAATCCAACGATAAGGGATAAACATGCTCTTTTAAAAGAATGCTTGCTTCAAAATACATGCACTTGGAAATATTTGCACTTGAGAACTTTTCTACACTTATCATGCTCAATCATGCTTGAAAACATTTATTAGCATCAAAACACTTACAAACTTAACATGCTCATGATTTCCTTTGAAACTTACTAATGATACATTTCCATACTTTAAAACACTAACTTCTTTGCTCTTTCTCTTTAACATGCTTATAACATAACCATGTTATCATACATAACAAAACATACACTTAAGGAAAATTGAAACACTTCCATATACTCATATACTTCAAAATAATAATCAACTTTCTCAGGCCTTGACAATGTACCTGGTATCAGTGTACCAATGCGCGCATCCCTAATAGGTTTCGGGGTAGCTAGCCACCGCACCCTATTAGAGCTTCTTTCTAACTTTCTGTGGGCCTCTCATTTGCCCGGTACATGTCACTTTACAAAAGTAAAATACTTTCTTACTCATAATGCTTGTATTTATCAAGCTAAACTTTCTTTTTCATAAATATTTGCACTACAAAACTTTACCTTTCTCACTTGGAACTTTCATCGAGCACCTTGCGTGCTCTTAACCCAAAACTCATTTTTGGGACTTTTCAAGAACTTAATCTTTCATGCTTAGATCACACACATAACAATCTACTCCAATTCAAATTCTATGATTAAAAACATGTATTCTTTAGAAACTTAAATCACACAATAAACAATATTCTCAAAGCATGCACTTAGATTACAAAATCAATGTTCTACAACAAGAAAACTACATGCGAAGCTACTCCTATTGCAGGAGAGTGATTTACTTACCCTTTTTTGAAGAAAACTCACTAAGTATCTCGGAATTTCTAGTGTAAGGCTCTTTTCCTCTTCCATTGCAAGAAAACTTCACCCTTGGCCCTAGGGAAGAAGCCCTAGGTCTTCTACTTCAAGAGGAAGAAGAAGGAGGAAGAAAACCCCCCCTTTTCCCTGTTTTCGCAGCCCCCTCTCCTTTGCTCGCGTGGCCTCCCGAAACCCTAAGAGGGGTCTTAACACAACTTAAGTGGAAGTTTAAATACCTCTTCATGAAACGGGCTAAATCAACTATAACATTATTTCGTTTCATTTTTTTCTGTGCTTGATACCTTAGCCTAGTTGGTTACTTGGCTGCCCTTAAGGCTTTGCTTCTCCCTGTGGTCGCGGGATCAATCCCCACCCGACCCCTTAATTTTTTTCCTTTTTATTTTTAATTCGAAAAATGCAATAAAATTCCGAAAAATGCTAGAAAAATTCCTAAAAATCGCTAATAATATTAGAAAATTATTGGGTGTTACACCTAAGGTGCTTGTGAGATGCTGGCTTCTAGATTAATAGGCGCATGCAGTTCTAGGGTTAGGGCCTAAGCTAAGTCCATTTGCGAAAAATCCTAGTTTTGAAGGGGGTAAATTTTTGAAAAGGCTAAGTTGGAAAATTATTTTAAATTTCAAGATAAAAATGATTTTTCAAATATGTATAAGAAGTAAAATAGTAAAAAAAAATATAAGTAAAGCATTCCTATTCTACTAAGCATAACATTCATTTAGTAGCCGGTAAAAGGCAGATAACTCATCAAGTAAACAGCTAGCACTAGATATGATAAGTGCATAAAAAGTCAACTGGTCGAGGTAAGGACTAACACAGTTAAACATGGTCAAGCGCAAGTCAATGGTACAATAAGGCAGCTGAAATTATCTGGAGTCTAAGAGGGGGGACCGAAGGAAAGAATGGACCAGGCTGCCAAGATTGGAACATGGACATTATCTCATTATGTCGGGCCTGATTTGCCTCACGTTCGGCTCGGAGGGCATCCATTTGCTCAGTGTGATGTGCCTCTTTTACCTGGTGATCGACTTGAATAGCTTCATGTGCTCGTTATGGTAGGCTCGGTTTACATCATGCTCTGCTTGAATTGCGTCGACTACCTCGATGTGGTGGTCCTCCATCTCCTCTTGGAGGCTATGGACCTCTGTCCGAAGTAGTGTCAGTCTCTCGTCGATCGTCGGAGGTGGGGGCTCGTCCAAGTGCTCCTGAATCTCAACAGCGAGATCAGCGACATCGACCTTTACCTCCTCATCGGAATCGATCTGGGCTCCAGCTCTCTGGCGTCTCCATGATAAAACCCCGGTAACCGATACCTCTATACCTGCTAGGGAAAAATTTCTATACCCAATTTCGTCAAATTCGATCATCGTGGTCATCTCTCCAATGGTAATATCGCGACCGTGATGGTGAAGAAGTGAAGTGATGATGTAGCAGTAAGGGGTGCGTAGTCGACCCTGAGTCGTAACACTGGAGGCATAGAGAATGGTGTGGAACATATGAAGTCCAATATCTATGTCTAAATGATGGATCATAGCGTACAACAAGAAGGTATGAAATGGTCGCGACATCCCTAGTGGTCAAGGGGAGAATGCAACGGACCAGAACTCTATAAAGAGCGTAGTCCTGAACCCGGAGATCTACTGACTGAAACCTGTTGGATCGAGGAAACACCATAGAGGGGGGGGTGAATATCGTAAATCGTTTCGGATTAGAAAAGAGAATGCGTAGCAGAAATTAAAACGAAAACAGACACAAACACAAGGATTTTTTACTTGGTTCGGAGTCGTAGTCGGCTTCTATTCCAAGGCCCACGGTCCTTGACCATTTAATGCGGGCAATTCTATAATATGCAAAGTTTTTACAACGATGTGTACAATAATTGTTCTGTAAAAACAATAATTAAATTCTTCATTACCGACACCTGATGTGGATCGTACTTCGGTGCGGAGGGTTGTCGTCGACGCTAGTATCTCGAGATCAGAAGTTTCCGGAGCAAAGCGCTTGAGCGAAGAGCGTTGAGGCGTTAGAAAAGTGTGTCTTGAAGCCTAGGGGGTCGAACCCCTTTTATAGTGCACCTGGGGGCGCCCTCCACGTGCCTCTTGATCCGGAAACCCCTATCCGGAACTCGGTCAACTCTTATCCCTCCAGGATCGGGCTCGGAGTTTGACGGGGGCGCCCGGAACACAGGGGGCGCCCTGCTTGACTTTTTCAATAGGCTTCTCGGCTGACTTGAATTCGATTGCTTTGTTGGCTCGGACCCAGGGCACCTGAGGCATCCAGGGCGCCCGGAACCATGAGGGCGCCTGGCCCAGTAAGCTTTTGAAGCGCTTCTTGCTAAACTTGTTTTGCCTTGACCTTGGGGGCGCTCGGGACACTGGGGGCGCTTTGCCCAGCTGCCTGCCCCTCTCCTTTGGGGCGTTCTGAGCTGCTGAAACACATTCCTTCGGTCCTACATCCAAGGTTAGTACCAAACATAATAAAGCAAGAATATTAGGTTTATACAGCCTTAGCTGTCTTGGTTCTGACTTTGGGTATCCCAAATGGAACCCTAGGTCGAACCGACGCCTACTGTTCCCTCGACGGGGAACGCGTCCTCACCTACTCCTCTCAGGAGAATTTACCTTATGCCAACCGGCTCCTTCGGATGGACTTTTGCCCAGCAGTCCTTCGCCAGGTGCCTCGCAGTCCTTCGCCAGGTCTTCGGTACCAAGCAGTCCTTCGCTTGGTGCCTAGCAGTCCTTCGCCAGGTCTTAGATTCCCAGCAGCCCTTCGCCAGGTGCCTAGCAGTCCTTTGCCAGATCTTAGATTCCCAGCAGCCCTTCGCCAGGTGCCTAGCAGTCCTTTGCCAGATCTTAGATTCCCAGCAGCCCTTTGCCAGGTACCCAGCAGCCCTTCGCCAGGTTTTAAGGTTTCGATGCCTAGCAGTCCTTCGCTAGGTGCCCAGCAGCCCTTCGCCAGTACTTCTTTCTGCACACTTAATGAACATATTAGAACACAAATAATACTTAACTTTTGAGCCCTTTGCCAATATCAAAACCCAGGTTCGACTTAGGTGCTGCCTGCACCAACAATCTCCCCCTTTTTGATTTATAGCAACCCGGTTCAAAAAGTTAAGTTTAAACCAGGTAAAAATTCCAATTTCATTTCCTCCCCTGGAAGAAATCTCCCCCTAGATTTTTCAAAGGTTCGTTGGGTTTGAAAAAATTTCTAAGTCTATAAAGGGAATTAATTTTTCAATCCTTAGAACATTTTTAAACGAAATGTAAGTCACAGAATATTTTCCAAAAAAATTTTAAATTTAGGCACTTGGAAGATTTGTACTTAGAAAATTTACACTTAGAAGATTTTTAGTTTTTGTATTTTAGAAAACTATTCTAAACTTCTTCTGAGGTTTTTAATACTTAGAAAAACTAATCTTTTTAGGACTTTAGAAAGTTTTCAAGAAAATTTTGAAATGAACCTTAGAAAATTTTCTATTAGTGAAATTTAAAACTAGCTTAAGTAATTTTGAAAATTGACTTAAGTCAAGTAATTAGAAATAGTTTTGAAAACACTTTAGTAACAGTTTTGAAAATAGCTAGATCAAGTACTTAGAAACAGTTTTGAAAATAGCTAGGTCAAGTACTTAGAAACAGTTTTGAAAACAGCTAGGTCAAATACTTAGAAACAGTTTTGAAAACATCTTAAGTGATTTTACTTTTTGAAGAAAGGATAAGCAAAAGTTTTTTTAAATTTTGAATTTGAAAAAAACTTTTAAACCTTCTCTCCTTTCCAATCTCTCCCCCTTTGCCATATATCAAAAAAAAATTATAGCAAAAAAATATAGCAAAGTAAGCAAAACAATATAGCAAAAGAAGTAAGGTGCTGTACTGAACCAAACCAAGGTATAAATTGGACCAAATCAATTTTAAATTATCTCTTTCGGGACATGTCTAACCCAATTAGCTACTTACTAACTGTTATAAATAGTAGCTTTCGCTAGGGTTAGTCAAGTTAAGTGTTCTATTCAAGTTAGATTTTCTAAACTTGACACTTAACTTGATTACTGTTTAATTTGTATTTAGTGCCCCAATTACTGCAGATGCACTGACTTAAAGCATCTTGAATTAAAGCAAAGACCTAAGCATCTCAACCCATTCTAGGTTTTCAATCAAAAGTACCTTAAGGTGCTTGTGAGATGCGCCATCTATAGGTGCATGCAGTTCTAGGATTAGGGCCTATGCTAAGTCCATTTGCGAAAAAACCCTAGTTTTGAAGGGGGTAGTTTTTACCAAAAACTAAGTCGAAAAATTAGTTTTAAAGAAAAAAAAATTCAAATTAAGTTGAAACTGATAAGTAATAAAATAGTTTTGAAAGAAACATAGAAGTAGAGTAAACCTATTCTACCAAGCATAACCCTAACTGCCTTCTTAGTGAGCTGAACTCAGATTCAGGTAGAGGTTTGGTGAATATGTCAGCTAAGTTAGATTTAGAGTTTACATGCTTTAGGACTATCTCACCCCTGGCTACATGATCTCTTACAAAGTAGTGTTTAACTTCTATGTGTTTAGTTCTTGAATGTTGGATTGGGCTCTTAGTTAGATTAATTGAGCTTATATTGTCAATGTAGACTTGAGTTTGGGTGTAGTTAAGCTGGAAGTCCTTAAGAGTGTGCATCATCCATAAAAGTTGTGCTACACACTCCCCTAAAGTAACATACTCAGCTTCAGTTGTGGATAGAGCTACACAGTGTTGCTTTCTGCTGCACCAACTTACTAGACTATTTCCTAATAGTTGGCAGCTTCCACTTGTACTCTTTCTATCTAATTTACAACCAATGTAGTCAGAATCCGAGTATCCTGACAAGTCAAAGTTTGAGGTCCAAGGATACCAAATCCCTACATTTAGGGTGCCCTTAACGTATCTTAGTACTCTTTTTAGGGCTGCTAAGTGCGTTTCCTTAGCACATTTTTGGTATCTAGCACACATTCCTACAGCAAAAAGGATATCAGGTCTGCTGGTTGTAAGGTATAGTAGACTTCCAATCATACTTCTATAAAGTTTAAGGTCTACTGGTTTACCATCAGGGTCACTATCTATTTTTACATTTGTTGCCATGGGGGTACTTATGCTTTTGGAGTTGTCCATTTTAAACTTCTTTATTAACTCCTTAGAATACTTGGATTGATGGACATAGTTTCCATCTCTAGTTTGCTTAATTTGTAAGCCTAGAAAGAAGTTGAGCTCACCAACTAAGCTCATTTCAAATTCATTTTCCATTATTTTAACAAATTCTTTTAGGAAATTTGAGTTGGTGGAACCAAAGATTATGTCATCAATGTAGATTTGGGCAATAAAGATTTCTTTTCCTAGGGTCTTAATAAATAGAGTTGAGTCAATTTGTCATTGTTTAAATTCTTTAGAAATTAAGTAGGTTGATAAGCGTTCATACCAGGCCCTAGGTGCTTGTTTTAGTCCATAAAGTGCTTTAGTGAGTTTGTACACATGATCAGGTCTTTCTAAGTCCTCAAAACCAGGGGGTTGTCCTACATAGACTTCTTCCTTAATACATCCATTTAGAAAGACTGACTTTACATCCATTTGGTAGAGTTTAAATCCTTTATGGGATGCAAAGGCTAACAACATCTTAATGGACTCAAGTCTAGCTACTGGGGTATAGGTTTCGTCATAATCTAACCCTTCTACCTGACTCAACCCTTTGGCTACTAAGCGGACTTTGTTTCTCACTATTTCTCCCTGATCATTTAGCTTATTCCTAAACACCCACTTAGTATCAATGATGGATTTGCCCTCAGGTTTAGGTACTAGTTCCTAGACTTGGTTCCTCTCAAATTGGGCTAACTCTTTCTGCATGGCTATGATCCAATCCGGATCAAGTAAGGCCTCCTCTATAGTCATAGGTTCAATTTTTGAAATCATTGCAATCTGACTAAGGTTCCTATGGGCAGACCTAGTTCTGACTCCTAAAGTTGGATCACCCACAATTTGATCAGTTGGGTGACTGAGTCTGGGTTTCTTAGTTTTTCTAGAACTTGGTTCAGCCTCAGGCCCGGTCGGTCGGTTTGGTTCAGTATTTGGTTCAACTACTTGGGTTGGTTCAATAGTTGGTTCAATTGACTCAATAGTTGGTTCAATAGTTAGTTCATTTAGGGGTTCAATTAACGATTCAACAGTTTGTTCAGTATCTTCTTGATCAGTATTTGATGAATTTAGATTGTCATATTTTGAATTAATTTCTTCATCAAATATCAGATTTGTTGTTTCTTCAATTTTCTTAGTTTGTTTATTGTAAACCCTATAGGCTCTACTTGTCGTTGAATATCCTAAGAAGATGCCTGGGGTTGACTTAAACTGGAATTTACCTAGATAGTCCTTGGTGTTTAGGATATGGACTTTGCACCCAAAGACCCTTAGGTAATGTAGGTTTGGAAGTCTATGGTAGTATAATTCATAGGGCGTTTTATTGTGTCGTTTATTAATTAGGATCCTATTTTGGATTTAGCAAGCCGTACTAATTACTTCTTCCCAATATTGGTTAGCTAGGTTGAATTCATTGAGCATAGCCCTAGCGGCTTCTTGTAGGGTTCTATTTTTCCGTTTAACTATCCCATTTTGCTGGGGGGTTCTAGGGCACGAAAATTCGTGTATATACCCATTTACCTTACAAAACTCCTCGAATCGTTGGTTTTCAAACTCTCCCCCGTGGTCACTTCTAAGTGTTTTGATTTTGGTATCGTTTTGGTTTTCAATTAACTTACAAAAATCACTAAATAGTTTTAGGGTTTCATCTTTGGTCTTTAGAAACCTAACCCAGGTAAACCTAGAGTAATCATCAACAATTACTAAGCAGTACTGATTTCCGCTTAGTGACTTGGCTCCATGTGAATCAAATAGGTCAAGGTGCAGGAGCTCAAGTATGGTTTGAGTTAGGTCTGATTGAATTAGTTTATGATTAGACTTGGTTTGTTTTCCTTGGTTGCATGATTCACATATTAAGTTTTCTTGGTTTTTGATTTTAGGTATACCTTTAATTAGGCCAAGTTGGGTGATTTTTGAGATTAATTTCAAATTAGTGTGACCTAATCTCCTATGTCAGAGGTTTGATTCTTCTAACTGAGTTAACATGCATTTAGGTATTAAGGGTAGATTTATAGTGTAAACATTATTTTTCCTAGAGCCCTTAAGCATGACTTCTGAGTCTTGTAAGTTTCTAATCAGGTAGTTAGAGTTGGTGAAGGTAACTACGTAGCCAGTGTCACATAATTGACTTATGCTAAGCAGGTTAAATTTAAAATCTTCAACTAATAGCACCTTTTTAATAATAAAGTCAGATTTTAGTTCAATGTTACCTGATCCAATCACCTTGAGTGTAGCATTGTTGCCAAATGCTACTGAGACTAGGTTCTTGAACTTGATTTTGGTGAATTTTAATTTATCCCCAGTCATGTGTCTGGAGCACCCGCTATCCAACATCCATTGGTCCAAATCTTTATGCTCCTACACATAAAGAGTTTTGTTGATTTGGATCCAATTAGAATTAAGGATAGCCTAAATTGATTTTCACAGCTTAGTCTGTCTCACCCAGTCTAGAGTTATCAATCACGTTAGCCTTAAGAGTTTTTGTGAGACAGGTTTCAATAGACAGAATTATTTTGAGAAATCATGATTTATTTAAAAAAAGTTGAATTAATTTTGAAAGCAATTTGTTTTGAATTTGTTTTGAAAAGGAGTGTTTGAATCTACAATTAACTGAAAATTTATGTTAGATTCGAATTTGACAAAGAATAATTTGAATTGGAATTTTAAAAATTGGCTTCCAGGTCTTGGCGAGGCACTAGGCTTTTTTTGGCCGTAGCCTTATTGGATCATCAACCCTTTCCTTGACAAAGCCTTTTAATGAAATTTCAATTTCAAAATTACTTTCTGAAAAATTCTGGTCTAACTAGTTTGGGTCTTGGATCGGTAGCATCGGCTAGTTTCACCAGTCTAAAGAGACCAAGTAGAGTATACTTGGCTTTATTAGAAGAGGTTTCCCTAACGTACTATCATCTCATCGCCACCCAATACTAGGTTGTTCAAATTTCAATTAATTGGTTCAGTCCTTAATCTAACCAGTCCTAAGTCAAAGCATGGTAAATTACAGAAAATAAATAGACAAGCAAACATGCAATTTCAAGCAAGAAAAGGAATTCATCTAATTATGAAAATTATTTTTAATTTGGCTCCCCTTGGACTAAAGTCACGATAATGGTTTGGCAATATGTGAATCTTGTCATTGGGGATCCAATACTGATTTGATCCAGTTTGTTTGTTCAGGCATAGTTTGGGTACCCATGCCTGAATTTTAGGTCTAGGCTGATTCAGTACAGCATAGTATGATCTTTGTCTAGATTTAGTTCGATAGCCTAACCCGGATCGATTTAGAACCGACTTCTGTTTTCCAAGGATCATGTCAAGACCCTTGGAACCAGAAGTGAATCGTTCTAAGGCTGCTCTAAGGTCCTTGACTTAAGTTTTCAAGGAGGAGTTCTCTTTCTCAAGTTTTTCAACTTGAGTAGAGGTTCCTTCATGAACCTTCTCAGTTAAGGATCTAGAGTCAGCTCCCTCGTTCAGGAGTTTTACTTCCTGTCGGAAAGATTCGACTCGGATTTTGGCTTTCGCCAAATTTCGAGAAAGATAGGCAATTAATTCGGTTAATTGATTTCTAGAAAACCCACTTACAGTGATTTCGCCATCCTCTGAAAACGTGAGCTTTCCATCTTCCGGCTCCGATTCTGATTCGGTTTCGATTTCATCCGAGGCCGTCAGAGCGAGCAGGTTTGATTGTGTCTCTTCTTCTTCTTCGGATGAAGATTCGCCCCACGTTGCCTGAAGGGCCTTCTTCTTTCTTGCCTTCTTTGTTTCCTTCAGATTGGGGCATTCCGTCTTGTAGTGACCCTTCTTTTTGCATTCATAGCAGGTCATATTTGGTTTAGTCATTTCATTTGTAGGATCAGCTGGTTCTTCCTTTCTTCGGCTGGCTTTCCTTCTGTTGGTCTGGTTTTTTAGTTCCTTGTAGTAATCCCGGGCTAGCCGAACCAGCTTAGGTTGATTTCCTTCGCTGTCTTCTGAGTCTGAGTCTGAGTCTGAATCAGACTCGGGTGCAGGTTGAGGCTTTTTCTTGGTTATCTTTCCAGTTTTACCTGCAATAAAGGCAATGCCTTTCTCGGCCAGGGTGCAGTTAGTCTGCTCATGTAATTCTAGTTCAGAAAACAACTCATTTAATTTAATTTTAGATAAATCCCTTGAAATTTTGTACGCATCTAATATAGATGCCCACAAAGTGTTTCTCGGGAAAGCGTTAAGTGCATACCTGATCAGGTCATGATTTTTTACCTTGTGACCGATTGTGTGTAGACCGTTCATTAGCTCCTGAATTCTGGCATGGAGCTGAGCTGCAGATTCGATGCCGTTCATCTTGATTGTATACAGCTTGTTCAGTAGTAGGTCCCTCTTGCTGATTCGGGTGTCGGAGGTTCCTTCGTGCAACTCAATTAGCTTTCCCCAGAGTTCCTTTGCACTGTTGAATGGACCCACCCGGTTCAGCTCTTCTTTGGTTAGGCCGCATTGGAGTGTTTGGGTTGCTTTAGCATTAGCTTCAATTTTTCTTTTTAGGGCGGTATCCCACTCGGTGTTGGATTGTGGCACTCCGTCAGTTTTTTTTGGGATTTCCAGACCAGACTGGATTATTATCCACATGTCCACCTGAGTTTTCAGGTGGACCTCCATCCGACTCTTCCAGTAGGAGAAATCCTCCCCACTGAAGAGTGGTGGTCTGGCGGTACTGAAGCCCTCTTGCATGACCATTTAGAATTTTACTGAAAAGAGAGAGAAGAAAAAACACGTCCCAAGACTTGGTCTTGGATTAGCAGTGTGGGAAGAAAAAAAAATTATCGAGTGGTGTTGCACCAAACTCGATCAACGATAAAAATTCGATAAAAAAAATAAAAAAATATTTCGCAAAAATCCGAAAAACTCTCAAATTGATGGTTGCACCAAATTTGAGCTACCCCGCTCTGATACCACTT
Source organism: Boesenbergia rotunda (assembly GCA_024364735.1). Taxonomy (NCBI): domain Eukaryota; kingdom Viridiplantae; phylum Streptophyta; class Magnoliopsida; order Zingiberales; family Zingiberaceae; genus Boesenbergia; species Boesenbergia rotunda. The sequence goes on along the minus strand of JAGFNQ010006276.1, from coordinate 171,979 downwards.
GTTGGATCGAGGAAACACGATAGAGGGGGGGTGAATATCGTAAATCGTTTCGGATTAGACAAGAGAATGCGCAGCGGAAATTAAAACGAAAACAGACACGAACACAAGGATTTTTACTTAGTTTGGAGTTGCAGTCGGCTCCTACTCCAAGGCCCACGGTCCTTGACCATTTACTGCGGGCAATTCTATAATACGTAAAGTTTTTACAACGATGTGCACAATAATTGTGCAGTAAAAACAATAATTAAATTCTTCGTTACCGACACCCGGTGTGGATCGTACTTCGGTGCGGAGGATTGTCGTCGGCGCTAGTATCTCGAGATCAGAAGTTTCCGGAGCAAAGCGCTTGAGCGAAGAGCGTTGAGGCGTTGGAAAAGTGTGTCTTGAAGCCTAGGGGGTCGAACCCCTTTTATAGTGCACCTGGGGGCTCCCTCCACGTGCCTCTTGATCCGCAAACCCCTATCCGGAACTCGGTCAGCCTTTATCCCTCCAGGATCGGGCTCGGAGTTTGACGGGGGCGCCTAGGACACAGGGGGCGCCTGCTTGACTTGTTCAACAGGCTTCTCGGCTGACTTGAATTCGATTGCTTCGTTGGCTTGGACCTAGGGTGCCTGAGGCATCCAGGGCGCCTGTGACCATGAGGGCGCCCGGAACCATGAGGGTGCCTGGCCCAGTAAGCTTTTGAAGCGCTTCTTGCTAAACTTGTTTTGCCTTGACCTTGGGGGCACCCGGGACATTGGGGGTGCTTTGCCCAGCTGCCTGCTCCTCTCCTTTGGGGCGCTCTGAGCTGTAGAAACACATTCCTTCGGTCCTGCATCCAAGGTTAGTACCAAACATAATAAAGCAAGAATATTAGGTTTATACAGCCTTAGCTGTCTTGGTTCTGACTTTGGGTATCCCAAATGGAACCCTAGGTCGAACCGACGCCTACTGTTCCCTCGACGGGGAACGCGTCCTCACCTACTCCTCTCAGCAGAATTTACCTTATGCCCACCGGCTCCTTTGGATGGACTTTTGCCCAGCGGTCCTTCACCAGGTGCCTCGCAGTCCTTCGCCAGGTCTTCGGTACCTAGCAGTCCTTCGCTTAGTGCCTAGCAGTCCTTCGCAAGGTCTTAGATGTAACGACCTGCAAAATCCTTTCAATATTTTCTTTAAAATATTGATAATGTCTAGATAGATTTTCGAGGAACGTAGAGATACTAGTATAAACCTTAGTGCAATTATCCATGGTTTTCCCATTTAAATTGAGAAGCTAAGTACTAAGGGGCCTTATAGGGGCTCCAAAAATGGGTTTTAATTAGGTAGAATTTAATATAAATATAAATGGAATTTAATTATGAATATTAGCATGATTATGGGTGAGTCTTAGGGAATTTTCGAAAATAAGAAAAATAAAATAAAAATAAAGAGCATGCACCAAGGATTGAACCTTGGACCTCTTGTACAACCATGCATGCTCTAACCAATTCACCTAGCAAGGGAGTGCTAATAGAGAATGAAGTGGATATTAGTTAAGGTGTAGAAAATGAAGAGTCATCAAGGGAAGAGACACCATGACTCTTCATTTACCCCTTTTAAAGTGATATATATATGGAAAGGAAGTTACAACTTCCCTTCTCCTCTTCATTTCTTCTTCCTCCTTGCTTTGGCTGAAAATCACCAAGAGAAGAGGTAAAATGCCACTTGACTTGCCCCTCTCCATTTAGTATAAAAGAGAGAGATGGAGAAGTAAAAAGGGACTTTGGCACTTAAGATGTTGTTTTCACTTTTCCTTCTTCCACCAAGGCTCTTCTCCTCCCTTCTTCCTCCTCCTTCTTACCGAGACCACCAAGGGGCTTTTCCCTTGGAAAAGCTTCACAAGAAGACCCCCCTCTTGAAGATCCAAAGTTTCCTACAAGGTTATAAGGTCAAGAAGTATTCTAAGGTCAAGAAGGTCTCCTCCTTCCTTCTATTTTGACGTTTATAGGCAAGATCAAGGAAGGTAAGACTCCCTCACCTGTGGTATAATGGTTTCTTTTTGATGTATATCATGATTTAGGTTTTTGTTTAAGATCCAAGTTGAGAAAACCATGAGGTAAGGTCTTCTAGGGTTTTCGGCCAAGCCTTGTACTTAGGTTTGGGGATGATGTAAACTCTCTTTTGTGCACCTCAATGTTTTATTATGATAAGTAAGGTCTAGATTATGATTTAGGAAAATTTTGCGACACTCTAAAGCCCTATACAAGTTTCGGCCACCACATGTGCCCATGGTTAGGTTTGGATCTAACCCTCTAAGAATGTTTCCTATGTTTTCCCATGATGCAAGGGATGTTAATGGGGATTTATGTGAATGTTTTTACATGATTTATGACCATATAAACATTCGGCCAAGTTGGGATATAGGGCAAGGAGTTAGGGTTAACTCAAATCCAAGGGTTCAAATGGCTTCTCAAGGTGTTGTATGTATTGGATTGGATGTTTATGTGAGGGATATGAATTTTCCCATGTGTTGGTGACCCTCTAGGGTTTTGGCCAAAGCCCAATGGTAGGGCTAGGACTTAGGGTTAACCTCAACTATGGGGTCTAATGGTTCCCTATGGCGTTGTATGAAATGTATGAGTGTTCTTTTACCTTTGGAACCTTTCATGTTAATTGAATGATGGAGCTTCTGTAGGACCGGTGCCGTCGATAGAGGGGGGGGGTGAATATCAATCGCGAAAAACCTTCGTGAAACTATCGTAATACTATGGTTCGTTCTAAACTCAAAGCGTTAGTGCAGCGGAAGATAAATAAAGAATAAAACAAAAGCAATACACAATGACACGCGGGATTTATTTACTTGGTTCCCGACCCCCCTGGGTCAGTACGTCCAAGGCCTATGTACTCGGCGTGAGTCCACTATTGGTCTCCTTTCCGGAATTTCCGGAGGCGGAGAAAACCCGTCTTACAGTTGATTTACAAATAGAAAGATAGATAAAATGAATTGCAGAATGTAAATCAAACCAAAACTATTAGTGTCGAAGCGTTAGCCGATCTGGACTTCCGAAGTGCCGCACACCTCCTCCTGAAGCCTCCCGGTCGTATAGCCTCGTCTTTAGCGTGTTGTCGTTGGTCAGAATGATTAGAACGGTACTTAGCAGTTGTTTCTGAAGCAGAGGAGTCGAAGCCCCTTATATAGGCCTCCTGGGGGCGCCCTGGACGCTGGGGGCGCCCCGGAAGACTCGGTCAACCCTTATCCTTGCGCCTACCTCGTCGCGGGTGATAAGATCATTGACCAGGGCGCCCCGGACGCTCAGGGCGCCCTCATGATAGCTTATCTGTGTTTTGGGTTCGAAACTGCATATACAACTTTGAACCAGGGCGCCTCGGACGCTCAGGGCGCCCTGCTTGACACCTGTTCTGCCTGCTTCATCATAACTGCTTTTTTACCTTTGGCTCAGGGCGCCTTGGCTGTTCAAGGCGCCCTGGTTGGTGAGGGCGCCCTCCCTGATGGGGGCGCCCTGCTTCAGGGCATCCAGCCCTTGTTCCGCTTGCTTTGTCTTCCAATCATGGTACCTGCAAGATACACAAACACAAATCATATATACATATAATATTGGTCTTAAAGACTTGGTTCTGACTTCGGATCTCCACGAAACCCTAGGTCGAATCGGCACGAGTTCCTATCCCCGAGAACTCACCCTTCACCTACTCCTTTCAGGAGACAGTTGCCACCCAGTCCTTCGGATGGACTTTTGCTTAGCCTCCGATTACTCTGGATCTCGAGACGCCCAAACCCTGACCCGTCTCTACTCCTGTCCTTAGTCATCGCTCAGCTAAGTTGCTTAGTCCCTCGGACCAAGTTTTCATTTCCTAGCAGTCCTTCGCTAGGTGCCTAGCAGCCCTTCGCTAGGTCTTTGTTACCAAGCGGTCCTTCGCCTGGTGCCTAGCAATCCTTCGCTAGGTTTTTGTTACCAAGCGGTCCTTCGCCTGGTGCCTAGCATCCCTTCGCTAGGTCTTCTATGCCTAGTAGTCCTTCACTAGGTGCCTAGCAGCCCTTCGCTAGGTCTTAGGGTTACGATACCTAGCAGTCCTTCGCTAGGTGCCTAACAACCCTTCGTTAGGTCTTAGGGTTTCGATACCTAGCAACCCTTCGCTAGGTGCCCAGCATCCCTTCGCTGGGACTTAGGATTTCGATGCCTAGATTAACTAGGACTTTTCTTAAGTTACTTCTTTCTTACTCCCCTTTGTCTGTTTAATGTATCACCGACTTAAGTATATTATCAAACATCAAAACACTTAAAGAGGAATATTATTGATGCAACTTGCACCAACAATCTCCCCCTTTTTGATGTTTGACAATAACTTAAGTTAGATTGGTTAGGGGCTAACTTACCATCCTTGGGATCAAACTAAAACATGACCTTAGTTTTGTAAAACATTTTGATCAAATGGTCCTTTAGTAAGAATTCAAAAAAAATATTTCTAACTTAAGCACACCTCTCCCCCTTTGTCATACATAAAAAAAACAGAAATACTTGCGCCAACAATGACAGTATTTTGAAAATACTTAGTATAAAATTTTGAAAACATAGCATAAAACTAATACTTAAGTATTATGAGCTCAGAAAACTTTAGACAATATTTTGAAAGATGATCTTAGAAGCATGCAAGTACTTGCAAAATGTAAGTTATTTTTGAAGAAAGATCAGATTTTGAACGATAATAAGTAATTTTTGAAAAGTATAAGTACCTTTGAAAAATGTATTGAGTTTTTTGAAAACTAGGTACTTTTGAAAAATACATTGATATATATATATATTTTTAAATTAAGTACTTTTGAAGGAATATTAGACTTGGTTTATTTTCCAGTCTGACACCATCCTGGGAAACCTTGCTGACTACAAGGACATTTCCTAAGTGTCCTGGAAATTTTTCAACCCAAGTTATTATTTTAAATTGATCAACACCAGATGAATTTTTTGAAAGTAATAGTATATATATTTTTATTAACAAATTGATAGTAAAAAAAACATACTTATGTTTTCAACAGGATTTGAAAATACCGCGCATGAAAACATTTGAAATATTCAATACTTCTTTTAATTTGACCTCCCCCTAAACTTGACCCAGTCCCGGGAAGCTTGTTGACCACAAGTACTCTTCCTCTGAGTCTTAAGGTTTGATTCAGATCAAAAGAATAATAATTTTCAAAATGATTTAAAACTTGTTAGACTCCCCCTAAATCTGACACGTCCTAGGAGTCCTTGAAGATCATAAAGTGGACCTTTCCTCTATGTCTTTAGGGTTTATCAAAGTCAAAGAACCGATAATTTTGAAAACATATGTAATGCAAATTAAGGTGCAGTTTTCGAAAAATATTTTTAATAAAAAGAACAAAACACTCCCCCTGCAGTTTTCCAACACCGTTTGACTCTATCTAAGTGCCTTAAGGAACTTTAGTATTGTCCTAAGAGGCTTATGTCTAATTGAGTGAGTCAAACAAATTTTTGAAAAGATATATTTTTAGAAAATGTATAATATATATAATCAAACAGACAAGCATGAATTACATAAAAACATTATTATGTTGAAGCACTATTTTGAAAATATATTTTTTATGAAAATATTCTAATAATTTTGAAAAACAATTTTGAAAAATATTTTTCAATTCATTAGTCCTTAACATCTCACCCATTTTAGATGTATCAATACAACAAGCATAGTTACCTTATAGGTGAATTGTGAGATGCTTGATTTATTTTTCTTAATTTATTAACTCTAAGAATTAGTTGAAGCTTGTGTTAGATTTGAATTTAACAAAGAATAATTTGAATTTGAAATTCAAAAATTGGCTTCCAGGTCTTGGCGAGGCACTAGGCCTTCTTTGGCCGTAGCCTTATGGGATAATCCACCCTTTCCTTGACAAAGCCGTTTAATGAAGTTTCATTTTCAAAATTAATCTTTGAAAAAGTTCTGGTCTAACTAGTTTGGGTTTTGGATCGGTAGCTTCGGCTAGTTTCACCAGTCTAAAGAGACCAAGTGAACTTGATCTTATTAGAATTGGCTTCCCTAACGTACTATCATCTCACCGCCACCCAATACTAGGTTGATCAAGTTTCAATTATTCTTTTTCCTATAGCCGTTCTAATATATGCATAAAATTTAAATGTGCATGACATGTCATATATTTTAAAAGAATAGCAAATGCATGTCATGGCAGTTATGCATGAGTCAAACAAGTCAAATAATTTTATTTAAGTTTCTAAAATGTATCAAATTTCCGATTTGATACATGTCGAGTGAACCCGCGAATATGTCAACCCACTTTGACATATTTAATGTTATTAATTTTAATTGTTATAGCTTGGGTAAAATTTTATTTTAGTTTAAGTTTAAGTCATTTAAGACTTTAGTTGAGTTCAGGTTAATTAAGAATTGATTGTATTAGAAAATTAATCAATTGAGAAAAAAATGAATTTAAATTAATTTGGATTAAATTAAATTTGAATTTGAATTTAATTTAAATTTTGAATTTCATATTTAATTTAAATTTTGAATTTCGAATTTAGATTTAATTTGAATTTAATTTAAGTTTGAATTTGAATTTAATTTAAATTTGAATTTCGAATTTAATTTTGATTTAATTTGAATTTAATTTAAGATTTAACTTGAATTTAATTTAACTTTGAATTTGAATTTTAATTTTAATTTAATTTGAATTTAATTTAAGATTTAATTTGAATTTAATTTAACTTTGAATTTGAATTTGAATTTAACTTTAATTTGAATTTAATTTAAATTTGAATTGTAATTTATTTTAAATTTGAATTTAATTTAACTTTGAATTTGAATTTAATTTGGATTTAATTTGAATTTAATTTGGATTTAATTTGAATTAATTTGAATTTAATTTAATTTAAATTTGAATTAATTTGAATTTAATTTGTATTTAATTTGAATTAATTTTAATTTAGATTTAATTAAGATTTAATTTGAATTTAATTATGATTTAATTTGGATTTAATTTGGATTTAATTAAGATTTAATTTGAATTTAATTTGGATTTAATTTGGATTTAATTTGAATTTAATTTGAATTTAATTAAGATTTAATTTGAATTTAATTTCAATTTAATTAAGATTTAATTTGAATTTAATTTGAATTTAATTAAGATTTAATTTGAATTTAATTTGAATTTAATTAAGATTTAATTTGAATTTAATTTGAATTTAATTAAGATTTAATTTGAATTTAGTTAAGGTTATAATGATTAATTAATAATTGTGGGTTTAAATTCATCATTTTCATTATTTCAAAAATTTCTTCTTCATCTTTATCTTTCTTTTCAAGTTTTTCTAATAATTTTGATTTATTTGAAATTTTGTTATTTTTATTTATTATGGCCTTTATCTTAGATAGTTCTATATCGTCCTCAAGATTAGATTTTTCAATATTCTCACAGTAGGTAGAATAAAAGGGGCCACTAGTTAAATTTTTATAATAACTTTCAAGATTTTCTATAATTAAGTTATCATCTAGGAAAATTTTATCTGTGTTATCCTCATGAATATTTTTAACAAAATCATCTTTATCCTTAAAATTTTCAATAATTTCAGGGATATCACTAGAATTATCCTTAAGGTTTTCAAATTCGAATTCGGAATTATCCTTAGGATTTTCGAATTTGAATTCCGAATTATCCTTAAGATTTTCAAATTTGAATTCAAATTTATCCTTAGGTTTAATTTTATCTGATTTAAAATTATCAGACGTAATATTATCAGTATTGATTTTATCAGGATAATTATCAGAATTAATTTCATTAGAATTAATTTTATCAGAATAATTATCAGAATTAATTTCATCAGAATAATTATCAGCATTAATTTCATCAGAATTAATTTTATCAGAATAATTATCAGAATTAATTTCATCAGAATTAATTTTATCAGAATAATTATCAGAATTAATTTTATTAATTTCTGAATTGATATTCTGAATTAAACAACTAATTTCGAATATTTTAGTCATTTCTGCATTTTCTAATTTAACGTGCAAGATATTAATTCTATTGTGCAGGTAATCTAATTTATCAGGAAAATTAACTAAGTTATCATAAGATAGTGCAGGAATTTCTAAAGTTTTTGGAACATAAATTTTTCGTACCTTTGCCGGACATTTATTTTTGTAATGCCCGTATTTTTCGCATTTGAAGCATCTGATATGGCTTTTGTCCCTTCGGTTTCCTGACGCTGGTGCCTCCTTCGCCGCCGGTGATGAACGATTTTTATGAGTAGGGCACTGATTTTTATAGTGCCCTCTCTCCCTGCATGTGAAACAAATAATATGCAATTTAAAATTAGACATTAAAATAAAATGTACCTGATTCACCCCTGGGCTCCCCCTCAACTCCTGGCGTCTTTGCTCCGTCGGCGGTTAGTCCGGTGAAGAGCGGCTCGGCTCTGATACCAATTGTAGGACCGGTGCCGTCGATAGAGGGGGGGGGTGAATATCGATCGCGAAAAACCTTCGTGAAACTATCGTAATACTATGGTTCGTTCTAAACTCAAAGTGTTAGTGCAGCGGAAGATAAATAAAGAATAAAACAAAAGCAATACACAATGACACGCGGGATTTATTTACTTGGTTCCCGACCCCCCTGGGTCAGTACGTCCAAGGCCTATGTACTCGGCGTGAGTCCACTATTGGTCTCCTTTCCGGAATTTCCGGAGGCGGAGAAAACCCGTCTTACAGTTGATTTACAAATAGAAAGATAGATAAAATGAATTGCAGAATGTAAATCAAACCAAAACTATTTGTGTCGAAGCGTTAGCCGATCTGGACCTCCGAAGTGCCGCGCACCTCCTCCTAGAGCCTCCCGGTTGTCTAGCCTCGTCTTTAGCGTGTTGTCGTTGGTCAGAATGATTAGAACGGTACTTAGCAGTTGTTTCTGAAGCAGAGGGGTCGAAGCCCCTTATATAGGCCTCCTGGGGGCGCCCTGGACGCTGGGGGCGCCCCGGAAGACTCGGTCAACCCTTATCCTTGCGCCTACCTCGCCGCGGGTGATAAGATCATTGACCAGGGCGCCCTGGACGCTCAGGGCGCCCTCATGATGGCTTATCTGTGTTTTGGGTTCGAAACTGCAAATACAACTTTGAACCAGGGCGCCTCGGACGCTCAGGGCGCCCTGCTTGACACCTGTTCTGCCTGCTTCATCATAACTGCTTTTTTTACCTTTGGCTCAGGGCGCCCTGACTGTTCAGGGCACCCTGGTTGGTGAGGGCGCCCTCCCTGATGGGGGCGCCCTGCTTCAGGGCATCCAGCTTTTGTTCTGCTTGCTTTGTCTTCCAATCTTGGTACCTGCAAGATACACAAACATAAAGTATATATACATATAATATTGGTCTTAAGGACTTGGTTCTGACTTCGGATCTCCACGAAACCCTAGGTCGAACTGGCACGAGTTCCTATCCCCGAGAACTCGCCCTTCACCTACTCCTTTCAGGAGACGGTTGCCACCCAGTCCTTCGGATGGACTTTTGCTTAGCCTCCGATTACTCCGGATCTCGAGACGCCCAATTCCTGACCCGTCTCTACTCCTGTCCTTAGTCATCGCTCAACTAAGTTGCTTAGTCCCTCGGACCAAGTTTTCATTTCCTAGCAGTCCTTCGCCAGGTGCCTAGCAGCCCTTCGCTAGGTCTTTGTTACCAAGCGGTCCTTCGCCTGGTGCCTAGCAATCCTTTGCTAGGTCTTTGTTACCAAGCGGTCCTTCGCCTGGTGCCTAGCATCCCTTCGCTAGGTCTTCTATGCCTAGTAGTCCTTCACTAGGTGCCTAACAGCCCTTCGCTAGGTCTTAGGGTTACGATACCTAGCAGTCCTTCGCTAGGTGCCTAACAGCCCTTCGTTAGGTCTTAGGGTTTCGATACCTAGCAACCCTTCGCTAGGTGCCCAGCATCCCTTCGCTGGGACTTAGGATTTCGATGCCTAGATTAACTAGGACTTTTCTTAAGTTACTTCTTTCTTACTCCCCTTTGTCTGTTTAATGTATCACTGACTTAAGTATATTGTCAAACATCAAAACACTTAAAGAGGAATATTATTGATGCAACTTGCACCAACAGCTTCCTCACATGGAACTTTCGGCCAACTCCAAGTTCTAGGGTTTTGGTTTGGGTTAAGTTCTCAAGAATGATATGTATGTATACATGCTTTAGGAACGACATGTATGTATGCTACGTACCCTAACCATGCATGTTTTATGAATGTTTTGTATGTATGTTCACGTAGATATGTTCATGTTCATGTATGTTAAGATTTATGTCATGCTAAGTAGGTTGTAGGTTTATGTTATGATAAGAACCATGCTATGCTCATGTTATGTTAAGAACCATGTTATAGGCTTATGTTATGCTAAGAACCGTGCCAGGTTATATGCTTATGTTATGCTAAAGAATGTCATGTTATATGTTTACGTTCATGTTAAGAATTATGCAATGATAATTATGTTATGCTATGTTGAATGTTTCATATGATATGACGTATGGTTTTTGTGAGTAGGAAAGGGTCTTACTAAGCCTATGTGCTTATAGTCTTATGTTCTTATACCCCAGATCAAGTATGAGGTCCTTAGCTAAGGGAAGCAGTAGGAAGGGCAAGTGTGTGTGTGTGGCAATGACTTGGCAGAAGAAAAAGAAAGATCCCATGTCTTACTCCCTTTGTATGCTGACCATGCAAACATGTTTAAGAATGATGCTACATGATTAAGAATGATGCTACATGTTTAAGAATGATGCTAAGTTTATCATGTTATTATGTTTATGAATGATAGCTAAGAATGTGGCAACATGATTTAAGTTATGAGTGCATGGTCTAAACGCATGTGGATAAAGTTTAAAATTATTCCGCTGCATTAAGAAGTCCACATGCGTATATGTATGTTAGCGTAACGCCCTTAAAAAGGCGGGCGTTACAGGTTGGTATCAGAGCCGTTTGCCATCTCACTACACACACATCAAGCCTTCTTCCTGCAGCTTCCAAGTAAGTACCTCTATGTGTACCTTATGTTCTTTTATGATGTTCTTTTATGATTCAAGAATATGTAAGTATGGATGATATTTTAGGATTCTAGAAAATGCAAGTATGGATGATACCTTATGATTTTAGAATATGCAAGTATGGATGATACCTTAAGTATGGATGATACCTTATGATTTTAGAATATGCAAGTATGGATGATACCTTATGATTCAAGAATATATAAGTATGGATGATATTTTATGATTCTAGAAAATACAAGTATGGATGATACCTTATGATCTTAGAATATGCAAGTATGGATGATACCTTATGATTCAAGAATATGTAAGTATGGATGATATTTTATGATTCTAGAATATGCAAGTATGAAGGATATATTTTAGGATAGCATGTACTTTTAGGATATGTAAGGTGAACTCTACTTTACCTCATTTTTAGGAAATTCAAATGCTTTAGAATTGGATATACGGGTAGGAATAACAAAACTTATATTAGCCTTACGGGTCTTTTATATGTGAGTGATATAGTGAGAGAGAGTGATTCTTGGAGATTTAACTTAAGTAGCTGTAGTCATGTAGAATAAATATAGTAAATGATTGAGTGGTGGTGAAATATTAATATTTAGCGATGAGCCTAGAGTAAAGAGAGGATAGTGCTTTATTAATGGAGACTTATTAGCTATAGTATTAAGGGGGTAGAGTATTTAGTGTGGGTATTCTAAGAGATTATAGTAGTTATGAAATGAAGACTTAGTGATGTATATCGATTAGGAACAGATTAAGGTGTTATGTTATTTGATTTTTAAACAGATATACATAGTGGTAGCAATAGAGTAATATTCTTGATATAAGAAAGAAAGAGTGATAGGGATCAGTGACTAGGACCTTAGCTACAACTCTGTATGAAGGAACTAGATGTTAATATTATCAAAGGCAAGAATGTAGTAAAACTCTAGGTCAAGCAAATTTACCAGGTGAAACGATCTAATAAACTATAGATTTGGGAAAAAGATTGATATAGGAATATTTTACAAATTCTGGTAAAAAAAAAAGATGATAGTTAAAGTAGAATTGAGTAATGTTGTCAATTGTTAAACCTTGACTGCTTGAAAAAAAAAAACTCTGAGTGGAAAGGAATGACTTGATAAATAAATAGGAATTACTGGGTGGTAAAAGAATTGTTAGCATGGATTGAGTTCGTAGAGGTAGAGATGTTGTCTTTGAGGTTGAGTTAGATTGTCTGGTGGATTTGATTAGATAAGAGCGAGATTTGATAGATAAAAGTAGTTAGTGAATGTAAGTCACTGGGTTAGAAATAGATGGAGTGAGAGGGCAGAGGCCTTGGAGAGTTATCCAAAATAAAATAGATGAGGTAGAGTAATATAGCGTTAAGTAGATCTAGAAACAAGATAAGTTTTCGTAGTAAGTAGGCGATGCTATAAGTACTAGTTGTATCGTTAAAAGTGATGGAAAGAAGTGTTATAAAAGTAGAGTGAAGGAGATAAAAGATGTATGTGAGAAGCAGAGACATTGAAATCAGTGCTAATTGAGGAGAGTAATTCGGAGTAATAAGTTGGTACATGGATGATAAACTCGTACATAGTAAGTGAAAGTTAGAATTTTGGTTGAAGTACCACATGAAATTAAGTAGGAATACGTTAGATCATATTCTTTCGTGTATAGCTTAATAGTAGAAAAATTTTTTTTATGACAATAAGTGATAGAAACAGTGGTAAATAAGTAGAGCTAGAAAAAAAAAATGGTTGAGATGAAATCATAGTTATGTATTGGAAGCACCTAAATGTAAAGATGTAGCAATGTCGATCTAAGAGGTGCATAACTAACGGACAAAACTAGAGAAAAGAGGTACCCTTAGTCAAGGTTCTATGGCAAAGACAAAGGTTCGAGGAAGCTACCTGGAACTCGAGGACGAGATGAGACGCAAGTACCCAGAGCTATTTTAAGTTCGAGGACGAAACTTTCAAGAGGTATGGGAGATTGTAACGACCCGCAAAATCCTTTCAATATTTTCTTTAAAATATTGATAATGTCTAGATAGATTTTCGAGGAACGTAGAGATACTAGTATAAACCTTAGTGCAATTATGCATGGTTTTCCCATTTAAATTGAGAAGCTAAGTACTAAGGGGCCTTATAAGGGCTCCAAAAATGGGTTTTAATTAGGTAGAATTTAATATAAATATAAATGGAATTTAATTATGAATATTAGCATGATTATGGGTGAGTCTTAGGGAATTTTCGAAAATAAGATAAATAAAATAAAAATAAAGAGCATGCACCAAGGATTGAACTTTGGACCTCTTGTACAACCATGCATGCTCTAACCAATTCACCTAGCAAGGGAGTGCTAGTAGAGAATGAAGTGGATATTAGTTAAGGTATAGGAAATGAAGAGTCATCAAGGGAAGAGACACCATGACTCTTCATTTACCCCTTTTAAAGTGATATATATATGGAAAGGAAGTTACAACTTCCCTTCTCCTCTTCATTTCTTCTTCCTCCTTGCTTTGGCCGAAAATCACCAAGAGAAGAGGTAAAATGCCACTTGACTTGCCCCTCTCCATTTAGTATAAAAGAGAGAGATGGAGAAGTAAAGAGGGACTTTGGCACTTAAGATGTTGTTTTCTCTTTTCCTTCTTCCACCAAGGCTCTTCTCCTCCCTTCTTCCTCCTCCTTCTTACTGAGACCACCAAGGGGCTTTTCCCTTGGAAAAGCTTCATAAGAAGACCCCCCTCTTGAAGATCCAAAGTTTTCTACAAGGTTACAAGGTCAAGAAGTATTCTAAGGTCAAGAAGGTCTCCTCCTTCCTTCTATTTTGAGGTTTATAGGCAAGATCAATGAAGGTAAGACTCCCTCACCTGTGGTATAATGGTTTCTTTTTGATGTATATCATGATTTAGGTTTTTGTTTAAGATCCAAGTTGAGAAAACCATGAGGTAAGGTCTTCTAGGGTTTTCGGCCAAGCCTTGTACTTAGGTTTGGGGATGATGTAAACTCTCTTTTGTGCACCTCAATGTTTTATTATGATAAGTAAGGTCTAGATTATGATTTAGGAAAATTTTGCGACACCCTAAAGCCCTATACAAGTTTCGGCCACCACATGTGCCCATGGTTAGGTTTGGATCTAACCCTCTAAGAATGTTTCCTATGTTTTCCCATGATGCAAGGGATGTTAATGGGGATTTATGTGAATGTTTTTACATGATTTATGACCATATAAACATTCGGCCAAGTTGTGATATAGGGCAAGGAGTTAGGGTTAACTCAAATCCAAGGGTTCAAATGGCTTCTCAAGGTGTTGTATGTATTGGATTGGATGTTTATGTGAGGGATATGAATTTTCCCATGTGTTGGTGACCCTCTAGGGTTTCAGCCAAAGCCCAATGGTAGGGCTAGGACTTAGGGTTAACCTCAACTATGGGGTCTAATGGTTCCCTATGGCGTTGTATGAAATGTATGAGTGTTCTTTTACCTTTGGAACCTTTCATGTTAATTGAATGATGGAGCTTCCTCACATGGAACTTTCGGCCAACTCCAAGTTCTAGGGTTTTGGTTTGGGTTAAGTTCTCAAGAATGATATGTATGTATACATGCTTTAGGAACGACATGTATGTATGCGACGTACCCTAACCATGCATGTTTTATGAATGTTATGTATGTATGCCATGCTTTAGGAATGATATGTATGTATGCTACGTACCCTAACCATGCATGTTTTATGAATGTTATGTATGTAAGCCATGCTTTAGGAATGACATGTATGCATGCTATGTACCCTAACCATGCATGTATTATGAATGTTATGTATGTATGCCATGCTTTAGGAATGACATTTACGTATGCTATGTTTTATGAACAATATGTATGTAAGTCATGTCTCATGAATGCTATGTATGTATGTATGCCATGCTTTATGAATGATGTGTATGTATGCTATGTTAAGAATGAAGATGATGAATGAAAATGATAACCATGGCCTAAGACAAAATGATGTAAGCATGACATATCTTATGAATAAAAATGAAGAATGATGATGAATGTTCATGCCTTTAAGGCATCATGATGTTAAGTATGAATGATGAAATGCTAAGTATGTCTATGTCATGCTAAGGGATGGGCACCTTAAGAACGCCCCGGTTCTGGACTACCGACTAAGCTGTCCACGGTTCTGGAACTACCGTAGCTGTTCCTATGATATGTCAAGTATGAATGATGAAGTATGCATATGTATTTTACTTTATGAATGAGCTTGTACCGGACCGAAGTAAGGGTCCAAGGGATGGGCACCTTAAGAACGCCCCGGTTCTGGACTACCGAAGCAGTCCACGGTTCTGGCACTATCGAAGCTGTGCAACAGGGATGGGCACCTTAAGAACGCCCCGGTTCTAGGACTACCGACTATGCTGTCCTTACCCTAGTAGGTTGAGGCTAGCTACCTCATATTTACTTAGGGATGCGCACTTATGATGTATGTATGTGGTACAAGCCGGGGACCCCAATGATGTTATGTTTATGTTAAGCATTTAAAAGTATGATTTTAAAAATTAAGCATCCTTATGTAGTACATGCATTTGACTCATTCATACATCCATGTTATGCATCCGCCAGGGTAAGTATATTTCATGTTTGTGTTTATGCTCATAAATTATGTCATGTCTAAGTATGCCTTATGTTCATGAAATGCTAAGAATTATGTCATGTATAAGTATGCCTTATGTCATGAATGCTAAGAATTATGTCATGTATAAGTATGCCTTATGTTCATGAAATGCTAAGAATTATGTCATGTATAAGTATGTTTCATGTTCATGTAGATATGTTCATGTTCATGTATGTTAAGATTTATGCCATGCTAAGTAGGTTGTAGGTTTATGTTATGATAAGAACCATGCTATGCTCATGTTATGTTAAGAACCATGTTATAGGCTTATGTTATGCTAAGAACCATGCCAGGTTATATGCTTATGTTATGCTAAAGAATGCCATGTTATATGTTTACGTTCATGTTAAGAATTATGCAATGATAATTATGTTATGCTATGTTGAATGTTTCATATGATATGACGTATGGTTTTTATGAGTAGGAAAGAGTCTTACTAAGCCTATGTGCTTATAGTCTTATGTTCTTATACCGCAGATCAAGTATGAGGTCCTTAGCTAAGGGAAGCAGTAGGAAGGGCAAGTGTGTGTGTGTGGCAATGACTTGGCAGAAGAAAAAGAAAGATCCCATGTCTTACTCCCTTTATATGCTGATCATGCAAACATGTTTAAGAATGATGCTACATGATTAAGAATGATGCTACATGTTTAAGAATGATGCTAAGTTTATCATGTTATTATGTTTATGAATGATAGCTAAGAATGTGGCAACATGATTTAGGTTATGAGTCCATGGTCTAAACGCATGTGGATAAAGTTTAAAATTATTCCGCTGCATTAAGAAGTCCACATGCGTATATGTATGTTAGCGTAACGCCCTTAAAAAGGCGGGCGTTACGTTAGATTCCCAGCAGCCCTTCGCCAGGTGCCTAGCAGTCCTTCGCTAGTTCTTTGATTCCCAGCAGCCCTTTGCCAGGTACCCAGTAGCCCTTCGCCAGGTCTTAGGGTTTCGATGCCTAGCAGTCCTTCGCTAGGTGCCCAACAGCCCTTCGCCAGGACTTCTTTCTGCACACTTAATGAACATATTAGAAGACAAATAATACTTAACTTTTGAGCTCTTTGCCAATATCAAAACCCAGGTTCGACTTAGGTGCTGTCTGCACCAACAAAACCGTCTAACCAAAGGGTTTCGGGCATCTCTATAGAAATATGAATAAAGGGTGTCCAGATCAATATGGGAGTAGGGAGGAGCAAAGGGAGGGTCTCTCGGAGGGTAACAGCAGAACGTGGACTGGGAAGGTCGTAGTCCAAGGAATATATTAAACAACGAGGGTGAGACAGTCAGAGGCATCCCCTGTACTGTGGAGATATAGCTAAGGCCATCTTGTTTGACTAGGTTGTTGTAAAACTCTGCACATAGAGTCGTGTTCACAGGATGGGTGCAGAAGACAAGCTGGCCAAGTTGATAGAAATTGATGAAGTCTATAGCTACTGGACAGTGCTGAGTAAAAAATTGCCTATTTAAGAAACTTGTTTTGATAGGTTTGTAAGTCGCCCGAGTGAACTTACTAAATAGTTCTAAGTTCGGAAACCTAGGGTCAGGGCTAGGCTCGGTCCTGGGGTTGGGTTGACTAGCACGACGTTTTCTAAAATAATAAGGAAAATGCATTTAAGAGAAAAAAAACAACAACAAAATTAATTATAAATGCATAAATATGATACCGGGGAGCCATGGTTGAAGTTGGATGTTCGAGTGCACAAGGCGGGCTTTCGGGCGCCTTGGGAGGAGGAGAGTTAGGGAGGAGGTTTGTTTTTGGGGTGGCAAATGAAGGGGGAATGGGTGGCCTTATATAGGGGTTGGCCAGGCGCCCGGGAGGTCTCGGGTGCCTGGTTCAGGTGCCAGCTGTCTTTTGGCAGCTTTTGCTGCCTTGACCGTTGGCCTTGGGGGCGCCCGTGAGGACCCGGGCGCCTATAGTCAGCTGTCACTTGTGACAGCTTTTGCTGCCTTGAATGGAGATAAAAGTACCGGGCGCCCGTGAGGTTCCGGGCGCTTGGATTGCTCTGTTGACCAATTTTTGACCACGTTTAACTGTGTTTAACTGATAATTAATTTATCCAAGAGTTTATAAAATTAAAAAATGTTAGATCCTAGATGTCCCACCCAATCTAGTGTTATCAATCACGTTGACCTTATGGGTTTTGTGAGACAGGTTTTGACAGAAGTAAAGATTTTATTTTGAAAAATATGATGAATTTTGAACAGTTGAATTAATTTTAAAAATAGTTTAATTGAATTTTAATTTTATTTTTAAAAGCGGTTGAATCTAAGATTAATTGAAATTTGTGTTAGATTCAAATCTGACAATAGTAAAGTGAATTTGGTTTTCAATAATCGGCTTCCAAGTCTTGGCGAGGCACTAGGCCTTCTTTGGCCATAGCCTTATTGGATCATCAACCCTTTCCTTGACAAAGCCTTTTATTGAAAATTCATCTTCAAGTTACTCCTTGAGAGATTTTGGTCTAACTAGTTTGGGTCTTGGATTGGTAGCTTCGGTTAGTTCCGCCAAAATTGCTTCCCTAATGTACTATCATCTCACCTCAACCCAATACTAGGTTTTCAAATTTCAATTAAACTATTTTGTCCTTATTCTAACCAGTTCTAGATCTAAGCATGATAATTTGCAAAAATAAATAAACAATCAAGCATGCAATTAAAATTAAAAAAATTATCTAATTATAAAAATTATTTTTAAATTGGCTCCCCTTGGACTAAAGCCACAGTGATGATTAGGTAAGATATGAATCTTGTCCTTGGGGATCCAATACTGGTTTGGTCCAGCTTGGTTGTTCAAGCAAAGTTTGGGTACCCATGCTTGAACTTTGGGCCTAGATTGGTTCAATACAGCATAGTATGACCGTTGTCTCGACTTGGTTCGATACCCTAACCCAGATCGATTTAGAACAGACTTCTGTTTTCCAAGGATCATGTCAAGACCCTTGGAACCCGAAGTGGATCGTTCCAAAGCCGCTCTAAGGTCCTTGACTTGAGTTTTCAAGGAAGAGTTCTCTTTCTCATGCTTCTCAACTTGAGTAGAGATTCCTTCTTGAACTTTCTCGCTCAAGGATCTAGAGTCATCTTTCTCTTTCAGGAGCTTTACTTCCTGTCGGAGAGATTCTGTAACGACCCGAAAAATTATCTTAATATTTTCCTTAAAATATTGATCATGTCTAGATAATTTTCCGAAGAACCTAGAGATATTAGTACGAACTCTAGGCTGGAGATCCATGATTTTCTCATTTAAATTGAGAAGTTAAGTACTAATGGGCCTTATATGGGCTTCAAAAATGGGTTTTAATTAGGTAGAAATTAATATAAATATAAAAGAATTGTAATTTGGAATTTTAGCATGATTATGGGGGAATTTTAGGGAATTTTCGAAAATAAGGAAAAATGAAATAAAAAGAAAATAAAAATAAAGTGCATGCACCAAGGATTGAACCTTGGACCTAGTCTACAACCATGCATGCACTAACCAATTCACCTAGCAAGGGAGTGCTATGAGGGAATGAAGTAAATTCTTGTTAAGGCTAGAGGAAGTGAAGAGTCACATGAGAGAAGGCACCATGTCTCTTCACTTACCCCTCTTCATGGTGCATAAATAGGAGATAACTTAACCATTAAGGTTCATTTCTCTTCTCCTCATCCACCAAGCCACATTTCTTCTCCTTCTTCCTCCATCTAGCCGAACCCCATAGGAGGGGTTTTCCTTGGGAAAAAGTCCACAAGAAGTCCACTCCTTCAAGATCCAAGATTCTTGTTCAAGGTTACAAAGGCTAGAGGTGGTTAAAAAACACAAAGGTCTTCATCCTTCTCCCAAACCTAAGGTCTAAAACCAAGATACCCTAAGATAAGACTCCCTCACCTGTGGTATGATAGTTCTCTTTAATGTTTATCATATGATGAAGTTTCGTTTAGGTTTTATGTTGAGAAAAACCCATGCTCCTTGTTTGAAACTTTCGGCCACCACTTGTTTAGGTTCAAAAATGATGTTAAAAATGTCTCCCATGTTTTCTAATGTTTTCTCATGATGAATATAGGTTAAAAATATGATTTGGAGAATTTTGGGAGTACCCTAGTGCCCTTAGGGTTTTCGGCCACCACCATGATCCCATGGTTAGGGCTAGATCTAACCCTTCAAGTGTATGGCTTGTGTATCCTCATGATACAAGGGAGGTTGAGGATGTTTTATGTGAATTTTCACATGGCCTAGAGACCCTCCAAGTTTCGGCCAAGATGGATAATAGGGCAATAAGTTAGGACTTACCCCAAGTAAGGGTCCCAAGGGCTCCTAGGGTATGGTATGGAAGGTGTTAGGTGTTTAATTGGAATTTTTATGTATTTTTCCATGGACCCATGGCCCATGTAGGGTTTCGGCCAGCCCTAAGAAGGAGGGCTAAAGGTTAGGGTTAACCCTAATCATGAGCCCTAATGACTTCCCATGGACTTATAGGTAATGTATGGCTGTTTCTTTACCTTATGCTATCTTACATGTTAATTGAATGAAGGAACCCTTCCTTGTAAGTTTCGGCCAAGCAAGATAACTAGGGTATGGGAGGAGTTAGGGTTTGAAGAATGATGGTTTATGGCTCATTATGAAGTATATATATATATATATATATATATATAGGTTCAAGCATGTGGTAGAAGTTATGATACAAATAACCCTAACCTTAAGTACCATGTTTCATGTTTGTATGTTTATGATTGGATGTCATGCTTAATAGGGTTTATTTATGAATGTCTTGTGTTCTATGCCATGCACTTGAATGGTAGGTAGTATGTTTATAAAAGTCCTACATATGTATGCTTGGGATGAATACCATGCTTATGTATGAAATGCAATGGTTACCTTAGATATCATGATCATGCAAACTCTATGGATTAGGATAATTGTCTATGCAAACATGTCATGTTCAATGAACATAATGCAATGCTTACCTCATATGCCATGATCATACAAGCACTAGGAATAAGAATGATGTTTATGTAAGTAGGCCATGTTCTACGAATGAAGATGCATGTTATGTTTATAAATGAAGATGCATGTTATGTTTATGAATGAAAGTGTATGCCATGTTTATGAATGACGGAACGGTCGATGGTCGACGGTACGACGGTCATAAGGACCGGTAAATGGGCCGGTAGACGGGCCGGGTCATTACACATGCCATGTTTATGAATGAAGATACATGCTATGTTTGATGAATAAAGATGCATGCCATGATGTACGAATGATAAAGCATATGAAGTATTTTACTTTATGAATGAGCTTGTACCGGACTGAAGTATGGGTCCAAGGGATGGGCACCTTAAGAACGCCCCGGTTTTGGACTACCGACTATGCTGTCCACGGTTCTGGCACTACCGAAGCTGTGCAACAGGGATGGGCACCTTAAGAACGCCCCGGTTCTGGGACTACCGACTATGCTGTCCTTACCCTAGTAGGTCGGGGCTTGCTACCTCGTATCTACTTAGGGATGCGCGCTTATGATGTATGTATGTGGTACAAGCCGGGGACCCCTAATGATGTTATGATGACGTTTAAGTATTTAAAAGTATGATTTTAAAAGTAAGCATCCTTATGTACATACATTTGACTCATGCATTTATTCATGCTATGCATTATGCCAAGATAATAATGTTTTATGCTTATGTTTCATGGTTGAGAATTATGCATGATGGTAAAATTCTTGTGTTTATGTTTAGGTTATGAAGTTGGTCATATGCTATTATAGAAACCATCCCATGTTAATTATGTTTTATGTTTATATGTATTCCATGTATCATGCCATGTTAATTATGCTTTTATGTTTATATGTATGCCATGTATCATGCCATGTTAATTATGTTTTTATGTTTATATGTATGCCATGTATCATGCCATGTTAAGTATGTTTCTTTATGTTATATGTATGCCATGTTTAGATATTATTAAGGATGGTTGAAGTCTTATGCTTATGATTCATGCCAAGCACCAAATTATGTTAATGTTTTGTGTGCTTATGTTTAAGTGACGAATGATTTTAGTCAGTAGGAAAGAGTCTTACTAAGCCTATGTGCTTATAGTCTTATTTCCTTGTACAACAGATCAAGCAAGAGGACAATAGGGGGAAGCAGCAGGAGGGACAAGAATATGTGTGTGGTAGTGACTTGGCCAAGGAAGAGATACATTTACAAGTCTTAAGATAAAACTTTACGTTTGATATTTATGTGCTTACCGAATGACTTAGGTGACTTTATGATATGATGTTAAGTATGATATGATGTTAAGTATGCTATGATGCTAAGTATGATGTTACCATGTTAAGTTCCTTGTCACCATGTTAGGAAGGATAGATAGGCGCATGTATGTGTAAGATTTAAGTATTCCGCTGCCTTATGATGTTCACATGCCCCTAAGTACGCTAGCGTAACGCCGCTTTAGAAAAAAAAAGAGGGCGTTACATACTGTTCCCTCGACGGGGAACGCGTCCTCACCTACTCCTCTCAGGAGAATTTACCTATTGCCAACCGGCTCCTCCGGTTGGATTTTTGCCCAGCAGTCCTTCGCCTGGTGCCTAGCAGTCCTTCGCTAGGTCTTCGTTACCAAGCAGTCCTTCGCCTGGTGCCTAGCAGTCCTGGCGTGGAGCTGTGCTGCTAACTCACCTTCGTTCATTTTGATTGTGTACAATCTGTTCAACAGTAGGTCCCTTTTGTTGATTCTGGTGTCGGAGGTACCTTCGTGCAACTCAATCAGCTTACCCTAGAGTTCTTTGGCGCTGTTGAAGGGACCCACCCGGTTTAGTTCTTCCTTGGTTAATCCACACTGCAACGTTTGAGTTGCCTTTGCATCAGCCTCGATCTTTTTCTTCAGCGAGGCATCCCATTCTGAGTAGTGCTGTGCTACTCCTTCAGTGTTCTTGGGGATTTCAAGACCAGATTGGATTATGCTCCACATATCCACCTGAGTTTTCAGGTGGACTTCCATCCGACTCTTCCAGTAGGAGAAGTCTTCTACACTGAAGAGTGGTGGTCTTGCTGTGCTGAAACCCTCTTGTATGGACATAATAATTTCTGAAATAAAATAAAAATAAGGAAACTTTGTCCCAAGACTTGGTCTTGGATTAGTAGTGCGGAAGAAAATTAATTGAAAAAAAATGACCAAGTGGTGTTGCACCAACCTTGATTAATGAGAGAAAAAATTCGAGAACAGTTTTAAAATTACTTTGAAAAATCCAAAAATACTCTAAAATTGGTGGTTGCACCAGATTTGAGCCACCTGCTTTGATACCACATGTTGGATCGAAGAAAAGGATAGAGGGGGGGGGGTGAATATCGTTATCAAATTTTCGGACGATTAAAGAATATACGCAACGGAAAAACGTCGGCTCCTACACCAAGGCCCACGGTCCTTGACCGTTTACTTTAGGCAATTCTATATTCGAAAAGATTTTTACAGATTTAAGGTACATATATAGAATTTGGAAAATTAAATCACAACACTTTCGTAAACTGAAAATTTACCGACGCCCGAGATGGATTAAATTCCAGAGCAGAGGGGTCGTCGTCGGCGCTAAAATCTCGAGATCGAACTTGGCCGGAGCACAGCGCTTGAGCGAAAGTGTTTTGAGCGTTGGAAAGAATGGATATCGAAGCCTTGGGGGTCATCCCCCTTTTATAGCACCCATGGGGGCCCTGATCCGTTGGGGGCGCCTGATGCGTGCCTCATCTTGCAAGAATCTTCATCCGCGGGCTCGGTCAGCACTTATCTCCTTCGACTCGGCACTTGGGCTGACTGGGGCGCCCGAGACCTCTCGAGCGCCTAGGTTGACCTGGTCCATTGGCTTCGTGGCGGATTTGCTTTGATGGCCGCTTTGGTTTTGCCCTTGGGCGCCTGGGACCTCCTGGGTGTAGGACCGGTGCCGTCGATAGAGAGGGGGGGGGTGAATATCGACCTTGAAAATCTTTCGCGGAAACCTCGTGAAAAACTCGTTCGTTCTAGACTTAGAAAATTAGTAGCGCAGCGGAAAAGTAAAAGCAGAAAAATAAATGTAGAACAGAAGGACACGCGGGATTTATTTACTTGGTTCCTGACCCCCCTAGGTCAGTACGTCCAAGGCCTATGTACTCGGCGTGAGTCCACTATTGGTCTCCTTTCCGGAATTTCCGGAGGCGGAGAAAACCCGTCTTACAGTTTGCAATTACAAAAAGATATTGAAAATTAAAGTGCGGAATAATTAAAAGCAAAACCGAACACAAATATGAAACTTGGCCGATCTGGACCTCCGAAGTGTCGCGCACTTCCTCCTAGAGCCTCCCGGTCGTAGAGCCTTGTTTCTAGCGCGTTGTCGTCGGTCGGAATGATCAGAATCGCTCTTGGAAGTTGTCTTTGAAGCTGAGGGGTCGAAGCCCCTTATATAGGCCTCCTGGGGGCGCCCTGGACACTGGGGGCGCCCCGGAAGACTCGGTCAAACTTTATCCCTGCGTCTACCTCGCCGCAGCTGATAACAGCTTTGACCAGGGCGCCCCGGATCTTCCGGGCGCCCATCTTGAACTCAGTCAGCGCTTATCCAATGCTTCATCCTCGCAGCAACGAAACTGTGTTGACCAGGGCGCCCTGGTGCATGAGGGCGCCCTGCTTAGGGCCTCCAACAAGCTTGCTTTTTCTTGGTTCTTGGTACCTGCAATATCCACAAACACAAAGCATAGATATATATAATATTGGTCTTAAGGACTTGGTTCTGACTTTGGATTTGCACAAAACCCTAGGTCGAACCGGCACGAGTTCCTATCCCCTAGAACTCGCCCTTCACCTACTCCTTTCAGGAGACGGTTGCCACCCAGCCCTTCGGGTGGACTTTAACTTAGCTTCCGATTACTCCAGATCTCGAGACGCCCAAACCCTGACCCGTCTCTACTCCTGTCCTTAGTCATCGCTCAGCTAAGTTGCTTAGTCCCTTGGACCAAGTCTTCATTTCCTAGCAGTCCTTCGCCAGGTGCCTAGCAGTCCTTCGCTAGGGCTTTTGTTACCAAGCGGTCCTTCGCCTGGTGCCTAGCAATCCTTCGCTAGGTCTTCTATGCCTAGTAGTCCTTCACTAGGTGCCTAGCAGCCCTTCGCTAGGTCTTAGGGTTATGATACCT
Source organism: Boesenbergia rotunda (assembly GCA_024364735.1). Lineage (NCBI taxonomy): Eukaryota > Viridiplantae > Streptophyta > Magnoliopsida > Zingiberales > Zingiberaceae > Boesenbergia > Boesenbergia rotunda. The sequence continues at coordinate 147,182 of JAGFNQ010006276.1, read as the reverse complement.
AGCAGCCCTTCGCTAGGTGCCTAGCAGCCCTTCGCTAGGTCTTGAGGTTTCGATACCTAGCAACCCTTTGCTAGGTGCCCAGCATCCCTTCGCTGGGACTTAGGGTTTCGATGCCTAGATCAACTAGGACTTTTCTTCAGCTAACTTCTCTCTTACTCCCCTTTGTCTGTTCAATGTATCACTGACTTAAGTGTATTGTCAAACATTAAAATACTTAAAGAGGAATATCATTGATGCAACTTGCACCAACAATCTCCCCCTTTTTGATGTTTGAAAATAACTTAAGTTAGATTGGTTTAAGGGGCTACTTTACCATCCTTGGGATCAAACTAAAACATGACCTTAGTTTTGTAAAACATTTTGATCAAATGGTCCTTTAGTAAGAATCCCAAAAAAAAATTCTAACTTAAGCACACCTCTCCCCCTTTGTCATATATCAAAAAAAAAATAAAAATACTTGCGCCAACAATGAGAGTATTTTGAAAATACTTAGCATAAAATTTTGAAGACATAGCATAAAACAAATACTTAAGTATTATGAGCTCAGAAAACTTTAGACAATATTTTGAAAAAGAATTTTTGAAGGTACAAATATTTTGAAAGATGATAAGTAATTTTTGAAAAATATAAGTACCTTTGAAAAATGTATTGAGTTTTTGAAAACTAGGTACTTTTGAAAGAATATTAGATTTTACTTGGTTTATTTTCCAGTCTGACACCATCCTGGGAGACTTTGTTGATTACAAGGATATTTCCTAAGTGTCCTGGAAATTTTTCAGCCCAAGTAAATATTATTTCAAGAATTTCATGAGTCACAGAATAATAGTATGTAAGTTAATTTTGAAAAATGAAAAAAAACTTTAAAGTTATAATACTTGATTTGGTTTTCTTCCAGTCTGACACAATCATAGGAAACCTTGTTGACTACAAGGATATTTTCCTAAGTGTCCTGGAGGATTTTTCAAACTCAAGATATTATTTCAGATTGATCAAAATCAGATGAATGAATATATATATAATTTTTTTTTTTAAATTGATGGCATTTAAAAATAATACTTATGTTTTCAACAGGATTTGAAAATACCGCGCATGAAAACATTTGAAATATTTAATAATTCTTTTAATTTGACCTCCCCCTAAACTTGACCCAGTCCCGGGAAGCTTGTTGACCACAAGTACTCTTCCTCTGAGTCTTAAGGTTTGATTCAGATCAAAAGAATAATAATTTTCAAGATGATTTAAAACTTGTTAGACTCCCCCTAAATTTGACACGTCCTAGGAGTCCTTGAAGATCATAAAGTGGACCTTTCCTCTGTGTCTTTAGGGTTTATCAATGTCAAAGAACCGATAATTTTTTAAGTAGATAAATTTTGAAGTCACAATTTGGAAAGAAGATAATTTTGAAAACATATGTAATGCAAATTAAGGTGCAGTTTTCGAAAAATATTTTTAATAAAAAGAACAAAACACTCCCCCTGCATCCAACACCATTTGACTCTATCTAAGTGCCTTAAGGAACTTTAGTGTTGTCCTAAGAGGCTTGTGTCTAATTGAGTGAGTCAAACAAATTTTTGAAAAGATATATTTTTGGAAAATGTATAATATATATAATCAAACAGACAAGCATGAATTCCATAAAAACATTATTATGTTGAGGCACTATTTTGAAAATATATTTTTAGGAAAATATTCTTACCATTTTGAAAAATGATTTTGAAAAATATTTTTCAATTCATTAGTCCTTAACATCTCACCCATTTTAGATGTATCAATACAACAAGCATAGTTACCTTATGGGTGTATTGTGAGATGCTTGGATCATTTTTTATTAATTTATTTTTAATTCTAAGATTTAATTGAAGCTTGTGTTAGATTTGAATTTGACACGAAGTAACTTGAATTTGAATTTTAAAAATTGGCTTCCAGGTCTTGGCGAGGCACTAGGCCTTCTTTGGCCGTAGCCTTATGGGATCATCCACCCTTTCCTTGACAAAGTCTTTTAATGAAATTTCATTTTCAAAATTACTTTTTGAAAAATTCTGGTCTAACTAGTTTGGGTCTTGGATCGGTAGCTTCGGCTAGTTCCGCCAAGATGGCTTCTCTAACGTACTATCATCTCACCTCCACCCAATACTAGGTTAATCAAGTTTCAATTATTCTTTTTCCTATAGCCAGTCTAATATATGCATAAAATTTAAATATGAATGACATGTCATATATTTTAAAAGCATAGCAAATGCATGTCATGGCAGTTATGCATGAGTCAAACAAGTCAAATAATTTTATTTAAGTTTCTAAAATGTATCAAATTCCCGATTTGAAACATGTCGAGTGAACCCGCGAATATGTCAACCCACTTTGACATATTTAATGTTATTAATTTTAATTTTTATACTTTGGGTAAAATTTTAGCTTAGTTCGAGTTAAGTTATTTAAGGATTAATTGGAGATTATAATGATTAAGGATTAATTAATTGATGTTGAATTAGTTAAAGTTGAATTAATTTGAATTATTTAGACTTGTTTAATATTTAATTGATTAGAATTTGAATTATTAAGAATTAATTAATATGAATTAGAATTATTAAGAATTAATTAATTCGAATTTGAATTATTAAGATTTGATTTGAATTTAATTAATATTTAAATTAAGATTTAATTTGAATTTAATTAATGTTTAATTAAGATTAATTAATTCGAATTTAATTTGAATTTAAATAATTAAGATTAATTAATTCGAATTTAATTTGAATTTAAATAATTAAGATTAATTAATTCGAATTTAAATAATTAAGATTAATTAATTCGAATTTAAATAATTAAGTTTAATTAATTCGAATTTAAATAATTAAGATTAATTAATTCGAATTTAATTTGTATTTAAATAATTAAGATTAATTAATTCAAATTTAATTTGAATTTAAATAATTAAGATAATTACTTCGAATTTAATTTGAATTTAAATAATTAAGATTAATTAATTCGAATTTAATTTGAATTTAAATAATTAAGATTTAATTAATTTGAATAATTTTGAATTATTTAAATTGATTCGACTTTAATTGAATTATTTGAATTAATTTAATTAAAGTTATGATGATTAATTAATAATTGTGGGTTTAAATTCATTATTTTCATTATTTCAAAAATTTCTTCTTCATTCTTATCTTTCTTTTCAAGTTTTTCTAATAATTTTGATTTATTTGAATTTTTATAATTTTCATTAATTAGGGCCTTAATTTTAGAAAATTCTATATCCTCCTTAATATTAGATTTTTCAATATTCTCACAGTAGGTGGAGTAAGTTGGGCCACTAGTTAAAGTTTTATAGTAATATTCAATATTATCTATGATTAAGTTATTATCTAGGAGAAGTTTAACTTCAAAATTATCCTCAGATATATTTTCAATATTATCTAGATTATCTTTAAGATTTTCATAATTAATTTCTGAATTAATCTTGAGATTTTCAGAATTAATTTCTGAATTATCCTTAAGATATTCAAATTTGAATTCGGATTTATCCTTAGGATTTTCAAATTTGAATTCGGAATTATTCTTAGGATTTTCAAATTTGAATTCCGAATTATCCTTAGGATTTTCAAATTTGAATTCCGAATTATCCTTAGGATTAATTTTGTCTGAATTAAGATTATCAGAATTAATTTTATTAGAATTAATTTTATCAGATAAATTATCAGAATTAATTTTGTCAGAATTAATATTTTCAGAATTTATATTTTCAGAATTAATATTTTCAGAATTAATATTTTCATAATTAATATTTTCAGAATTAATATTAGAAATTTCTGAATTGATATTTTGAATTAAACAATTAATTTTTGATATTTTAGTTGTATTCACATTTTGTAATTTATCATGCAAAATATTTAATCTATTATGCAGTAAATTTAATTTTTCAGAAAAATTAACTGAATTATCTAAGGATAGTGCAGGAAATTGTACAACTTTTGGAATGTAAATTTTGCGTACCTTCGCCGGACATTTATTTTTGAAATGCCCGTATTTTTCGCACTTGAAGCATCTGATATGACTTTTGTCCCTCCGGTTTCCTGGCGCTGGTGCCTCCTTCGCCACCGGTGATGTAGACCGAATCTTACGAGTAGGGCACTGGTTTTTGTAGTGCCCTCTCTCCCTGCATGTGAAACAGATAATATGGAATTTAAAATTGGATATTTTAAAATTAAAATATACCTGATTCACCCCTAGGCTCCCCCTCAACTCCTGGCGTCTTTGCTCCGTCGGCGGTTAGTCCGGTGAAGAGCGGCTCGGCTCTGATACCAATTGTAGGACCGGTGCCGTCGATAGAGGGGGGGGGGTGAATATCGACCTTGAAAATCTTTCGCGGAAACCTCGTGAAAAACTCGTTCGTTCTAGACTTAGAAAATTAGTAGCGCAGCGGAAAAGTAAAAGCAGAAAAATAAATGCAGAACAGAAGGACACGCGGGATTTATTTACTTGGTTCCCGACCCCCCTGGGTCAGTACGTCCAAGGCCTATGTACTCGGCGTGAGTCCACTATTGGTCTCCTTTCCGGAATTTTCGGAGGCGGAGAAAACCCGTCTTACAGTTTGCAATTACAAAAAGATATTGAAAATTAAAGTGCGGAATAATTAAAAGCAAACCGAACACAAATATGAAACTTGGCTGATCTGGACCTCCGAAGTGCCGCGCACTTCCTCCTGAAGCCTCCCGGTCGTAGAGCCTTGTTTCTAGCGCGTTGTCGTCGGTCAGAATGATCAGAATCGCTCTTGGAAGTTGTCATTGAAGCTGAGGGGTCGAAGCCCCTTATATAGGCCTCCTGGGGGTGCCCTGGACGCTGGGGGCGCCCCGGAAGACTCGGTCAAACTTTATCCCTGCGTCTACCTCGCCGCAGCTGATAACAGCTTTGACCAGGGCGCCCTGGATCTTCCGGGCGCCCATCTTGAACCCAGTCAGCGCTTATCAAATGCTTCATCCTCGCAGCAATGAAACTATGTTGACCAGGGCGCCCTGGTGCATGAGGGCGCCCTGCTTAGGGCCTCCAACAAGCTTGCTTTTTCTTGGTTCTTGGTACCTGCAATATCCACAAACACAAAGCATAGATACATATAATATTGGTCTTAAGGACTTGGTTCTGACTTTGGATTTTCACAAAACCCTAGGTCGAACCGGCACGAGTTCCTATCCCCTAGAACTCGCCCTTCACCTACTCCTTTCAGGAGACGGTTGCCACCCAGCCCTTCGGGTGGACTTTAACTTAGCTTCCGATTACTCCGGATCTCGAGACGCCCAAACCCTGACCCGTCTCTACTCCTGTCCTTAGTCATCGCTCAGCTAAGTTGCTTAGTCCCTTGGACCAAGTCTTCATTTCCTAGCAGTCCTTCGCCAGGTGCCTAGTAGTCCTTCGCTAGGGCTTTTGTTACCAAGCGGTCCTTCGCCTGGTGCCTAGCAATCCTTCGCTAGGTCTTCTATGCCTAGTAGTCCTTCACTAGGTGCCTAGCAGCCCTTCGCTAGGTCTTAGGGTTATGATACCTAGCAGCCCTTCGCTAGGTGCCTAGCAGCCCTTCGCTAGGTCTTGAGGTTTCGATACCTAGCAACCCTTTGCTAGGTGCCCAGCATCCCTTCGCTGGACTTAGGGTTTCGATGCCTAGATCAACTAGGACTTTTCTTCAGCTAACTTCTCTCTTACTCCCCTTTGTCTGTTCAATGTATCACTGACTTAAGTGTATTGTCAAACATTAAAATACTTAAAGAGGAATATCATTGATGCAACTTGCACCAACACTGGGCACTTAGCCCAGTTTGGTTCGAAGCAGTCTTGCTTCTTGGCAGTTTTTGGCCTTGACCTTGGGTGCTCGTGACCTCCCGGGCTCCTAGCCTAGTGAACCACCCCACTCATTTGGGGTATCTGAGCTGCAGAAACATAATCCTTCGGTTCCTGTAACCAGGGTTAGTTCCAAAACAAACCAAGCAAGAGTGTTAGTCATTACTTACAGCCATAGCTGTCTTGGTTCTGACTTCGGGTCTCCCAAATGGAACCCTAGGTCGAATCGATGCCTACTGTTCCCTCGACGGGGAACACGCCCTCACCTACACCTCTCAGGAGAGTTTACCTTTTGCCAACCAGCTCCTCTGGTTGGACTTTTTCCCAGTCCACCTGACCAGGTCTTCGTGCCCAACTTCCGGTCAGGTCTTCGGTGCCCAGCCCCTTGCCAGGACTTCTTGCCCAGTCCTCGACCAGGACTTCTTTGCTCGACTTCTGGTTAGGTCTTCTTGCCCAGTCCTTGACCAGGACTTCTTTGCCCATCCCTTTATCAGGACTTCTAGCCTAGTGTACCTAGGACTTCTTCCTGCACACTCAGTGAACAAGTTAGATCACAATAACATCTTAACTTCTGAACCCTTTGCCATTATCAAAACCCAGGTTTGGCTTAGATGCTGCCTGCACCAACAGGTACCTCTATGAATTTTTCTGAAAAATTATCCTCTACAAAGAATGTATCAAGAGATGCATCACTTCCATCAAAATCAACCTTAGGTACCTCTATGAATTTTTCTGAAAAATTATCCTCTACAAAGAATGTATTAAGAGATGCATCACTTCCAACAAAATCAACCTTAGGTACCTCTATGAGTTTTTCACAATCAGTCTCAGTCTCTACATAGGATGTATCAAGAAATGCATCACAACCAATAAAATCAACCCTAGGTACCTCTATGAATTTTTCAAAAAAATTAGGAGAAATACTTACCTCGTCATGCTGAAAAATACCTGAAAATTCCACAAAAGTGGATGTAACTATGGCCTCCTCCTGGTCAGGTAAAGGCTCCACCTCCGATTTAGGTTCTGGTGGGCATACAACTAAAAGAGGTGATTCTTGGGTCCTTGCTTCCACCATGTAAGTTCCTACACTTTCTGGCAAATAAGCATACTCTAAATATTCTAGCAGTGGTTTTAACTCTAACTGTGACTGCTCAGTAGGTATGGGTGGTCCCTGGGGCTCAGTGCAATCCCCTACACTCTCAAACCTATCCTCTGATTCTCTTGACATCTCGATCAATATAGGTGATTCCTAGGGCTTAGTGCAATCCTCTACACCTAAAGAATCATTTCCAACTGCAAATGAATCAGATACAACCTCCAACTCAGCTGCCTCTGTAGCAAATACCTCCTCTGCCTCATCTGAACTAGAATATCCTCTCTGAATATCAAGTGAAACTTTATCAGCAAATAACTCTGCCTCAACAACCTCATCTAAAACTCCCATGCTAACGATAGAAGGATCCTCTCTGGGGTGCTGGGGAAAGGGTAAAGGGACCCTTGGTTCCTCCACTTGTGCTGAAATTTTCAGAGTTGAGACTTGAGCTGGAATTTCGGTAGGTATAGCTGCTGTAGGTACCCTAGTTTTACTGATTTCTTCTTCTTCTTCCATCAAAATTGCAAGATCAATAGAAGAAGGACTTAGGCTTGAACTAGGGTTACAATCAACTGATGTATAAGCCATTTTGGGGTTGTTCTGAAATGGAAAATAAGTTGCTGGAATTTCTTCAGATAAATCAGCCCTTTGAGAATTTAAACTTGAAACCACTTCCCCACTCCTCAAAGTTGTGACACTAACATATCCCTTAGGATTAGGAGTTACTTGAGAAGGTAATTGTCCTGATCATTGGGCTTGTATTTGATTCATTCTACTAGCTATTTGTCCAATGTATCTTTCAATGTTTTGAAGAGTGGACTCATTCTTTTGTTGCCTTTGTTGTTGTAAAATTTGCTGTTGTCGCATGATTTGTTGAAACATTTCCTCAAGCCTTTGTTGTTGTGCATCAAATTCACTAGAGTCCTCAATGTATACCTTAGCGCAATGTAACAATTTAAAACATGTAAACATATCTTAAAACATGGGAGCATGCTTGGTATTCATGTGCACAACTTGGTTCAAAACTTTTACTTCAAGAAGTACATTAGGCAATCATGTGAACTTACGACATATAAGACTCTAGAGGGGTAATGAGCTGTTAGTGATATGAGAAAAGTGTCCTAAGGCAATCGCCTTATGATTGTAATCATTTATTTTAATAAATGAATATTCACTATTTGAGTATACATGTTTATGTATTTGATTGAGATCTTAAACTCATTTACTGAATGTCCGCAATACAATTCACAGCATTAGAGAATTTGTGATGAATTCACAACTAGTGATTATCTCTACATGTGCAATTGTGAAGTATTGAAATTGTCCCTAGTCGATGAATTTATAAATACGGACACTATCAATTCTGTTGAGACTAGCATGGGTTATTCTCTAATCAGCTGATTCTCACTGGCTGGTGACATTGGGATGTCCGGAGATAAACATGAATGCTAGTTAAGGGAACTAGTTCATTGGAGTGACTGGTTGTAAAACTTTATATAGTAGTCTACATATAGATATGTCAATGAAGTTCTTACTGCAGCTTAAGTGCGATGTTCCTTTGACTTGCGGTATTCAAGTCATCTTGGTCATGGAGACTTATACTTTGACATCTTAAGCAAGCATCTCTAAGGAGGTGTGGACCCAGGATGATTGGGTATAAGCCGAAGTGCCCGAAGATGTTTGAATAACCTACAAAGGATTCACCACTCCTTGCGAGGAGATGTATACCCAAGGCCTATCGTTGGATTGTTACTCGAAGCCTCTGGCCAGAGCATGACATGTTCAGAGTATGAATCTCTTAAATACATGAGAGTAATTAGAATCCGTAGGACGAGAAAACATTACTTGGGCTAGGTGTGACGTAGTCAGCCTAGTGGGGGCTGACACACATAGACCATGTCCTGAACCAAGTGGGTATAAGATGGTGAAGGGAATGAGGCACGATTCATTATAGCTGCTGAAGGGTTTCAGAAATGTTTCTGAGGTCAACTGTTGATCTTTCGATTAATTGGGGACCATGATGTACTACTAGGTGCCACTCATGATCGTTCTATAATTGATTAATTATAGACGACCAACATAAATCGAAAGCCTATTTAGTCACACACACTACGAGTAATCCGAGGGATTTAAAACGAGTTGAAAATTGGATTTTCCAATCAAGAGAGATTAGGTTTGGTTAAGCCAAACGATAAGTCGAATCTGAATTTTTCAGAGATGCATCGGAAGCGTAAAATGGCGAAGTCTTTTGAAGACTTAATAGATGAATTAAATAAGTTTAATTCATTGGGGCGTGGCATGGATGGGTCGGCCAAAGAGGTTCTCCATCCTCTTTGCTTGGCCGGCCACAACAAAGGGAGAGAACCAAGTTTTTGGATCAATTTATAAAATAAACCAAGTGTGGTTTGTTTTATAAAATTATGGATGATATAAATTTTTATATAATAAACCAAGGTTTGGTTTATTTTTCATGGAAATTAAAATGAACCATGGATTGATTTATTTTACTTTATAAAATCAATCATGGATTGATTTACCATGATAAGAAAATTTATTCCATAAGAAAAAAGAGACTTAGGTTGATTTTTATCATGAATTAAAAAATGATAAAACTTGGCATGATGGAATAAGTCATAGAAAATTTATTCCATAAGAAAAAAGAGACTTGGCTGTTGAGAGGCCACTATATAAAGGACCCAAGGCAAGGCTTGGAAAAAAAAATCGAAGTATTCTTGCCTGGGCTATCTCCCTCTCGTCCCTTCTTCCTCTTGGCCGGCCACAAAGTTCTTCTCCCTTCTTCTTGCCATGAGCACAAGGAGAAGCATCGAGGCGACGAAGTTCTTCCGTTGAGATGATCTTCCTCTGCAGCCATCATCACCTTGGGATTGGGCGCAAGTCATCTTCCTCCTTCTCGCCGGAATTGTGATTCTGGCCAACCTTGGTAGTGAGTTTTTCCGATGTGATTACTTCTCTCTTGGTTTTTCTTGTCGTGTTCTCGGAGAATCTAGTAGTTCTCAAGAACATGAAACTCGTGGCTTTGCGAAGTCATCCCGAAGATACTCGGCGTGGACGCGAATAGAGGCGGAGCTTCCGAGGGATGCTTACGGTTGGATCTCGTCCCTTCCTTCGAGTTACGCGAGGTAATAAGTAAATTAGTTTACGTTTCTGCAAAATTTTAAATATATGATCATGTCTATACAAGAAAAAGTTGAATGCTTAGATGTGTGGTTAAATAATTTGAGAAATTGTTTATGCTAAATCTTTCGCTGCACGTAATTAATTTTAAAATTACGAACCCGCATCCATGTCAACATGCACCCGGTCCCAATAGTGGTATCAGAGCGAGGTTTGTGTTCGACATAATCATATAATTGTTTTTGCGAAAAACTTTGTCATGAACTTAATTTTGGAAAATTTTCCAATTATGGAAACTTTCCAATTATGGTAAATTTTCGATTTAGGAATTTCAAAGTTTGGAAATCATCATGAAATTTCGCAAACTTTTGAAATATCCCTGTTTCTGAAATTTTATGATAATTGCGAAAACTTTCCATTTTTGGAAACTTTCCAATTTTGGAAAATTTTCAATTTTGGAAAAACATATGTTTTCTTTGTACCAGAAACTTACAATTATTCTGAAAACCTTTTATTTTTGGAATCTTTCTATTTATGGAAAGCTCGCAATTTTGGGCACTTTCTTTCAAGAATGTCCAGACAAAATTATGGGAATATTAATTTGTATTTAAATTCATAATTGGAAATTAAATTATTTACAAAATTCTTTATTTTGGATTGAGCCTCGGGGAGCCGTCCAATTTAATGTTAGTTGTTATAATTGAATTTCCTAAATGGAATTTAAACTGTCAAAATTTTAATTTGGATTGAGCCTCGGGGAGCCGTCCAAATTAAATTATTAATTTTCCATAAATAAAATATGTGATCAAATTTTGGAAATTTTTGAAGTGATTCTCAAACGATAATTTCCTTATTTGATTTATGAGGTGATGCTCTTACATATTATTGTCTCCAAAATTAATTAGGAAAATTGTTTTCTATAGAGTGTATTTCCTTAAATAAGATTTTTATGAAAATAATATGTGGTTGAATTAAGGGAATCTGTCTCTTAATTTAATAAGATTTGATTTAGAGAAATCAAAGTCTTAAACATATTAATTCCGAAATTGATTATGATAATTTAAGAAATTGTTTCCCAAAAATAATTCCTTGAATAAAGTATGAAATTAGAATTAGGAAATCCTGTTCCTAATTCATTTAATGAGACTTGATAAATTAAGTCACATGCATACTTTATTAAGGAAATCGTTAGAACATGACATAATTATATGTCATGAATGTGCATAAAAGAAAAGGATGAGACCCAAAACCCCTTACAAAATATCAAGGCCAACACCTTCCATTAATATGGTTAGAACCGGAGTTTTGTTTCTCGTTTGGGTTAATGGACACATTCATGCCCGGCTTGAACCTCAACATGTTCAAACCATGAAATTAGTTTATGATTAATATAGTTGGAGTCAGAGGTCAATCCTTAGTTTTGGTTGTTGGACACATCCAAGCCTGACTAAATGGTTGAATGAGCTCCAACCATATTAAAACTATTTCTTGATTAATGGGTCAGCCTTAAGCTTGGAGCATCGATTTGTTGTGCCACAACCAAGGTCGATGTAAAGAGAGTTGCAGTTGGGTGCTATGTGTATTGTTGCATAGTTGTTAATGAGTTAACAATCCAATGATTTATGCAAACATTCAATTAGTTGATAGCATAATGTGATAGTTACATATGCATAATATGTAATCGGTATAATTACCTATCTTCATAGCTAAGAATAACTTGATGGACTCTTGCCATGGTTGTTCTTATCTATGGTTGGATATCAACCTATTTGGAGATGTTCCTACGATCTCCCGAATTGATAAAAAGGGTTATTCAATTCGAAAAATAAATAGGATTTAATTAATGTATATTGATGCATTCTTTATCATTCTCATCACATAACCTCAATTTGTATTTCTAGGATAATCACCTGATCATGTCTTCTCTGAATTTGTTTTCCATTTTGGACACCAATAAGCCGACTGGGCCAAACTTCATGGACTGACTTCGAAACCTGAGGATAGTTCTCAAGGCAGAAAAGCTTGCCTATGTCCTTGAAGAACAACTTCCCAACCATCCTCCTAAAGATGCAACTCCAGACCAGTTAGTGGCCTATCAGAAACATGTGGCCGATTCTGAACTTGCGAGTTGCATCATGCTGGCCGCTATGGTACCTGAGCTACAAAAGCAGCATGAGCATATGGATGCTCATACCATTGTCTTCCATCTTCATGAGTTGTTTGACGAGCAGGCGAGATCCGAAAGGATTGAGGTCTCCAGACTCCTCTTCACATCTAAGATGCAGGAAGGCACTTATGTTTCACAGTTTGTGTTGTAAATGTTAGGGTACATTGAGTGACTAGGCACACTCGGATTTGCAATGGATCACGAACTAAGTATTGACTTAATTCTGCATTGTTTGCCCAAGAGTTACTCACAGTTTGTGATGAACTATCGGATGAACAAACTAGAAACTACCATTCCTGAGTTGCTTAACCTGCTGAAGACTGTAGAGCCTTCTGTAAAGCAGGAACAGAAGACGATACTGTTAGTTGGTTCCTCAAAGAAAGGTTTTAAGAGGAAGCCCAAAGAACAAAATAAGGGAAGGAACAAAAAGGCCAAAAAGACTAAAAAGACACCAAAAGGCACTTGCCATCACTGCGGCAAGGAGGGCCACTAGCGAAGAAACTGCAAGGTTTATCTTGAGTCCTTGAAGAAGAAGACATCCGATGCCCCATCCTCTTCAGGTATCTTCGTTATTGAATGCCACTCTATTTACTCGTACACCTGGGTACTTGATACTGGGTGTAGCTCACATATATGTAATGACATACAGGGGCTAAGGAATAGAAGAAGACTCGTCAAGGGAGAAGCGAATTTGCGAGTTAGAAATGGAGCAAAGATTGCTGCTGTTTCCATCGGGACATATTTGCTAAAGCTCCCTACTGGACTTGTCTTAGAATTGGATAATTGTTATTTTGTTCCATCGTTAATAAAGAACATTGTATCTATTTCATGCATGAATGAAAAGGGTTATCATTTAACTTTTAGTAACAATTGCTGTTACATAACTTTAAATGATGTTCTTTATGGGACCGGAACTTTATGCAATGGTATCTACACGTTAGATTTATCCGGTGACGTTTTCAATATCGAAGTTAGCAACAAACGTGCTCGAATAGATAATCAAATAGACTCCTATATGTGGCATTGTCATTTTGGCCATGTAAGCAAGAAACGCATGACCAAATTATACCGATGTGAAATTCTGGAATCATTTGAACCTGGCTCATTTGATACATGCGAATCATGTTTAAAAGGCAAGATGACCAAATTACCATTTTCCGAAAAAGGTAAACCAGTGGGAGAATTGCTTGGTCTAATACATACTGATGTATGTGGACCAATGTCAACTCTTGCACAAGGAGGCTATAGCTACTTCATTACCTTTATCGATGATCACTCACGATTCGGGTATGTGTTCTTAATGAAACACAAATCTGAAGCTTTTGAGAAATTCAAAGAGTTCAGAAGTGAAGTAGAGAAACAGCTTGGCAAAAGCATTAAGATACTTCGATCCGATCGGGGTGGTGAATACTTAAGTCAAGAGTTTCAAGATTATCTTAGGGACAATGGGATATTGTCTCAATGGACTCCGCCATATACACCACAACATAATGGTGTATCTGAGAGGCGTAACCGAACCTTGATGTATATGGTTAGATCTATGATGAATCATGCAACTCTTCTAAAATCCTTTTGGGGCTTTGCGCTTAAGACAGCTGTTTACTTACTAAACAGAGTCCCGACCAAGGTAGTCTCTACTACTCCATATGAGACATGGAATAGTAAGAAACCTCATTTATCTCACCTAAAGATATGGGGTTGTCCTGCTTATGTAAAGCGGACTGTATCAGACAAATTGGATGCTAAGTCTGATAAATGTCTATTTATTGGATACCCTAAGGAAACGAAAGGTTACCAATTCTATCATCCCTTGGAACAAAAGGTGTTTGTTTCAAGGCATGCTGTATTTCTAAAAAAAGAATTTCTTTTACAAGAAAATAGTGGGAGTAGCATTGAACTTGAAGAAGTTCAAGAAACTCCAATAGACATTAAAGAGACACCTAGTCTAGACCTACAACCAATAACTCATAGTGATGAGCTATCAGTTGAACCTAAAATAACACCACTTCTTCGTAGGTCTGATAGGACACACAATATTCCAGAGAGATACGGATTTCTCATAAGTGAATCGAACGACGTGTTACTCATTAACGATGACGAACCTATCAGTTATGAAGATGTTCTGAAAAATTCAGAAAGGGATAAATGGCTTGAAGCCATGAAGTCGGAAATGGATTCCATGTACAAAAATTAAGTATGGGACTTGATTAACCCACCTGAAGGGATTAAGCCCATAGGGTGCAAGTGGGTTTTCAAGAAGAAAACCGACATAGAAGGTAATGTTGTTACCTTTAAGGCTAGATTAGTGGCAAAAGGATATCGTCAGAAACAAAGAATTGATTATGACGAAATCTATTCGCCAGTAGCTATGCTTAAATCCATTCGGATGCTCCTGGCCATAGCAGCTCATTATGATTATGAGATATGGCAAATGGATGTGAAAACAACTTTCCTTAATGGAAACCTGCTTGAGGATGTATACATGATACAACCTGAAGGTTTCACATCGGTTAATAAAACCAAAGTATGCCAGCTTCGACGATCCATATATGGATTAAAGCAAGCATCCGGGAGCTGGAACATCCGTGTTGATGAGATAATCAAAGAGTTTGATTTCTCACAAAATCCTGACGAACCTTGTGTGTATAAGAAGGTTAGTGGGAGTGCAGTCGTATTCCTAGTGTTATATGTCGATGACATATTACTTATAGGAAACGATATATCAGTCTTACAGTCAGTTAAAATTTGGTTGTCCAAAACTTTCTCCATGAAAGACCTGGGAGAAGCAACATATATCCTTGGGATTAGAATCTATAGAGATAGATCAAAACGGGTGCTTGGTCTTTCGCAGTCTACATATATAGACCGAGTGCTAGAAAGGTTTAGCATGTCGGAATCCAAGAA